>JANHFJ010008750.1:18612-31127 GCA_032468195.1 Cerberus rynchops
ATTAACCCATTAATCTTTGGATTAGCTCTCTACACGACGAGAAGGAGCGTATCAGGTAAGTCCAACGCCCCTTCTCCAACTATGGATTTTCTTCTTGGGCCAGGTGAACCAATAGTTTTTATTCTGTCTGAAGTTTTTTTGCTCAACTTCCTGCTGTCTGGATATTTGTTTCCTTTGAAACATTCTTCTCTTATCCATTACCCCAGTTGTGATGTTTATTTTGGTTGATTTAGTATCAGTTTTCCATGTCTACAGTCAATAAAAGATAAAAACTATTAAGAACAAACTTCCAACCAAGGTTTCCTGAATTTTGTTGAAATCTAGAAAAACTTACTCCAGATAAGTTCTTTGTTTCTTTTTTTACTTGTCAACACTAAAAGACTGGAATGTTTGTGACAGATTATCCCAGAAAATGCTGGCAGTTTCCAGATCTAGACCACAGAGATCTTTATTACCCTAGGATTAGCTTTCCTCCTCCTCTTTGGTTTTGAGATGATTGTCTCAGTGTTCAAATCTCAAAAGGTAAATTTATGTATGCCAGCAATGTGTATTCATATTTAATAAATTTGAGCATTTGGAGACCAGCTGTACAACTCTCTCAGTAACAAGTCTTCATATTTGCATTCACTTTTCTTGGCAGCTCATGAGATTCTGAGTACAGCAAAACTGTCAGAGCAAGATGTAAAGCATATTTATTTTGTTTAGCAGTCAGTGGGGTTGGAAAAGAAATGTTGTTCCATTAAAATATCCCAATTTCTGGAAGGTATTTGGGTAAGGAAAAATAGGCTCTGTCTTAGCAAGACTGACTGAAAAATAAGTGACAATCATGGCCAAGAGCATATTTCCATGAGGCTATTCAATGTGTTAATTGTGCCCATTTATCAATCAGGAGACCCTGTCATGAACAGTTGCACCTTGATCACCTCCCAATTGGATTTCCACAACATGTTTTATGTGCTTTTAAGATCATATGAAAACTTCAACTGTCCAGAGTGCCTTGGCAAGGATAGTAAAAGCCTCACCCATTTCAAAATAGATTTCCACTGAAATGCAGATGGCCGGGACCCTACTAGCTTTTCAAGGATCATGAAGACTGATGCCTATGTGAGCTGGGCCATGAATAGATTGAATCAGGTTCAAGGCTGCCTTGGTGGCCATGAACTCTGTGTGCCTGCTTCATAACCTGAACTCAAAGACAGTAGATTTAAGCCCCCCTCCAAAAAAAAGGAACACCTTAAGCCTGGGAACTCCACTGCCAGCCTGGACAAAAAGTCCAGGAGCAAAGGCAGGGATGCATCTACACTTCAGGGATGAAGGCAAGTCATCAGGAGCTCCCACTGATGCTTATGGCCAATCTCACAAAGAGGGTCTTACATCTGGCCCCTGAAGGTCACCAGAGACTCAAGAATAACAACTGCCACACTCTCATCCTTGTCCTGGAGTCACAGCTGATGTCATATTCAAAATCCAGGAGGGCACATTTCAAAGAAGCAATCCCCACCTTCAGTGCCCAACCAGATCTTTGAGAAGCAAGTTAGGTCAGCCCTCCCATCCCCAATTAATAAATAATGAATAGAATCAGCTTTATTGAAGGTTGACCTGATAGGTTGTAGGTTGTAGAGCCAAGCTGAGTACCAATATTAAATACCAAGATCATCTTCCCCAAAAGTGGCACATTATTTGTCTCCCATTATACTTCTCCAAATCTTTCACAAGTGCAGTGCCATCCCCTAACATCTCATTTCTCTTCCCACTTACCTCGCCTCCCCAATCTCTCCCATCCCCAAGGCATTAATCCAAATGTAAGTACATAGTTCCTCCAAAATGTGACTTCCCACGGTCTGTCAACTTTGAAGCAGTGGGATCTAAAGGCTTTTTGTTTCTTAAGATGTGACTAATTTGGACCCATGAACTCCATTTGTAGCTAACAGAGGTAGCTAATCTCCCCCCCCCCATACTTTTCATTGCAGAAAAATATAAAGTATTATAATAAAATATGGTGCATATACTATAAACCTATAGTAAGCAAAGTTTCTCAGACCCAAATTAGATATGATGTATGAATCACATTTACTTTAATCCTAATTTTAGCAGAATATGAAAGGATATGACAACCATTTGGCTTGATCTTTGAATTTATAAAATCTCTTGTCTGCATTTGCTTTTCCAAATATAAAAAAGATATTTGCAAACTGAGCCATTTGTCTTAAGTTCTTAAGGTAAGAAGCAAAGGTGAAGTGAAAGTTATTATTTTTCTATTTTTAAAAAAAGAGAGGTGAAAAAGAAAATGTATAAGTTTATTTGGCCCATTCATTGCTCTCTGGAACACACAGCCCAGTTCTATGGTTATAAATATTTCCTGATGAATTTAATTAAATTTATTCCTTTGCCAAATATTGTATTCTTAGCCACAAATAGCTTAGGCTAAAACTAAGTAGTAAATAATTTATTTGCTGTAAAGGACAAGACTCCTAAGTAATAACAAATGCATTATGGAAATACATTTCTTATAAAGTATCTATGTTTATGGATGTTTCCCAATTTGTACCAAGTTCAGAATCTCTCTTTATTGGCTCCTGAAATATTGCCCGTGTTCTTTCAGGTAAATAAGTAGATGAGTAAATAACTTAGTAAATTAATAATTAAACAATGGAGTCCTTGACACTCTTTGAGCTTGGTAGTTTGCTTGCAGACAATTCATTATTTGACTAAGTAACTTCATCAGTCCTAGTGAGCATGCAGTTTGGTCCCTGCTTATACATAATAGCTTGCCTTGTATTGGTTAGTGAGGGTGTAGTTTTCTTCTTGGCAGTTCCTTGATTATTGTTTTCTGTTTGATTGTGTATCTGGTGTTAATCCCTGCTTATCTAGTTATTGACTGTTGAGGTTGTATTCTGATCCTTTTGTTTTTCTCTTAACCTTTTTATCGTCTCTTTTGAATGTGGTTAGAGATAAATCACATGCGTCTAAGTCTAAATAAAGGTTGGAACCACATTTCAGTAGTTACAGGGCTTCTCAGGCTAAAATGTCCCACTATATAAGTTTCTTATAGTATAACTATGTTCATCTGAATATAATTGTGCACCATTTTCACACCAGTGATTAATAAGTTGTTTCAATATTAATGTGATGTAAAGCCTGCTATTAATGGCATATCATTTATCATTGATAGCAATGACTAAATGACAAAACAAGATACTGTGTAGTCTTCCAGCACATCAGCCTTTTTAGCTATACAGAGAAAGGAAAATGACCTTGGACTAGGTAGACCAAATCCATTACCAAAACAACAAAGGAAATAACAAAACTGAAGTCAACAAACAAGCAGAAGATATTCAGAAACAGCTCCGATAGACCCTTCCCTAACTCACATAGGTATAACAAAAAAAGAAGATTCAGATGAATTAGATTTGAAAGATTTGGTTATTGTAGCAATTCTTAATTGAAAAAAGTCTTAGTCTGATTCTTAGTCTGATCTACCCGATTGGACTAACATCATCACCCAAGCTTGTGGGGATTGTTCAAATGATGCATGATCACTAGGATTTAACTATAATAGCAATAGCACTTAGACTTGTATACTGCTTCAGGGTACTTTACTGCCCTCTCCAAGCAATTTACAGAGTCAGCATATTGCCCCCAACAGTCTGGGTCCTCATTTTACCAACCTCAAAAGGATAGAAGGCTGAGTCAACCTTGAGCCAGTGAGGATCGAATCCCAGACAGTGAGCAGAATTAGCTTGCAATACTGCATTCTAACCATGCACTACCACAGCTTATATAATGACATCTTTGTGAGCATTCAGCAAATCATAACATACCCTTTTAGCCAATAGATGAACAAGAGGAGATGGTAGTAATCCATGCTCATTTAGCAAAAAATGACTTGCCCCTCATTTCTATGAGTAAAAAAAAAATTAAAAAAATGTTTTTTGACTGTTTTCATCCCCCAAACTCACCAAGACATGCAATCTTCCCTGTATTTGGGGCCTTTAATGTGGTTATATCTTACAGCCTGGAAATTGCAAGCTGGGATACAGTCAGTCGTGGGCAAAACCTGAACACCTTCTATCTCCAGATTCTGTAAATATTAGCAATTATTATGAGAAGAATTCTATTCTATAGGAACCATATTGTCCCAGTGGTTGGAATGCAGTTTTGCAGGCTAACTCTGCCACAGCCAACAGTTTGATTCTCACTGGCTCAAGGTTGACTCAGCCTTCCATCCTTCCAAGATTGGTAAAATGAGGACCCGGATTATTGGGGGCAATATGGTAACATTGTAAATTGTTCAGAGAGTGCTGAAAAACACTATGGAGCAGTATATAAATACTATGGTTATTGCTATTCTTATATACTAAATCTCAGTTGTATCTGCTATTGTGTTCATCCCTTCTGTCCCAAGATTTTCAAATGTTGTAAGACATGAAAATTGTAGCATGTGCCTTACTACTGACTTTATCCAGGAATGGATTAAGGTTGTATAGAAAGTCTATGCTACTTAAGGAGAGGGGAAAACATGCTGTTGATGGTCATAGCTTCTCATTATCCTTTTCAGATGAACTGATTACAGTAAAGAATCTTAATCATTTTTCAAGCAGCTTTCTATTGGACAAAATGGCAGCTGCATGTTTTCCAGTGCTGACAACAAACAAATTATTCTTCTTTAACACCAAATGATATATAATGAACAAATTAACATGCGGAACTTGCTGCAACAACTGAGAGACTAATTTATGGTTTGCCTAATAAATTAGAATATAGAAAAGTGTAATGGCATTTAATGGCTCACTATGATACCCAACTCACACTGACAATTCAAATTTATATCTTAAGGGTTATAAGGAAGCAATAAATATACTTGGGTACATTTGTATTTTGGAGCAAATTCAAAGTAGAATCCCTAAACTGCTAAACTTTGCAGTCAAAATTCCTGTTGATTTTTTTTTCCTCTTTTCATTTTCCATCAAAGAAAATATGTTTCACTTCTTTATTCAAACTGCATCATTTTAGAAAGTGTTAAAAATACATGCTTTCCCAGGACAATCTTCTATAGATTTGTGAATGGTATGATCTTTATTGTTTAGAAAGAAGAAAGGTCAGACTAAATATGAATATGGTTTCTTTTGGGAAGAAAGTGAATAATGCAAACACATTGGATATAGAGATATAGAACGATCACTATCTTCCCCAATTACTTTAGTTATGCTTATTACTTTTTAAGAGATGTTAATCCCACATTCATGTACTATGTGGTCAAATATCTACTGTATACCAAGTCGTACAATTGCATGACACCATTACAGGTAGTTTTGGAGTTAAAACTGTAATAAAACTTGCTGCTAAGTTACTGGTTGTAAGTCAAGGACTACCTATAATTAGATATGGCATTGGGTTGTCCTATTGTCTCTCGCCCCCTCATAACAAATTGTTGTTTTAAATTATTTCTCTTTTTTACTGCAAAGCTGGTGAAAGACCATAACTTTAAAAAAATATTTTATTTGGTCACATGGAGATGTGGCCGTTGGGTTGGCATGCGGCATCTTGACCCATTTTTCTGTTTTCTTAAAGATGTGGAAATTATATTGCTGAAATTGTGATTTTTATATTTTTTTGAGGGTTTAGGAAAGATGGCTTTTAAGTCCAAACAAGATCAAAGATCAATGTGGAATAGCCTACCTAATCCACCATGTATTTGTTTATTTTTTAAAAGCCAGTATGTTCACTTCTAACATCATAACTCATTTTTTGGAATTTTAATTGGAGTCACTTAAAAGTGAGCTGGATAGTATAGAAATGTATAAATACCAGTAAATAAAATGAAACAAAACAATGGCCCATCACTGCAAAATGTTTGTCTGCCCTCATTATATAGGCTAAAGTTAAAAACCTCCTTTTGTGAATTTTGAGATGCAGTTTGGAAAGTAAATAATAATAATCTAATATATGCATGTTAAAAGAAAACACATACTTCCTTCAAGATGTGGTATTTGTCAAAAGATAATGAAAATGCATTGTATCATAGTGAAATTCTTAAAAATGTGCAGACTTATAATGCAGATTGCTTTTGCGGGGATTCTGAAGAAATAATGTTTTTAATGAGCCAAAGTCGGATAGATACAGTCTATACTTTGACTTCATGCAAAAAATCTATTTTTAAAAATTCCAGCTGTGTTTTTCTCATTGAGTGATTCAACTGCTCTGAAAATCATGGCGTAAAGTAGTTTTAGAATTTACCTTAGGAATAAAGAAAGTTTGAATGAGTTGCTGGGGAAAGAAGAAAAGAATTAACTTTTAGAGTGAGGAATAATTTGCAGAAAAAATTACACAATCCAGAAAAAGTGAGAAATATGAGAAGTTAAAAATAACCCTGCCTTGATTATGTTTGGGATAACATACGATAGTGAAAAATTCTGGTTGAATTCCAAGTTTCAAGATCTTTCGTGGGATCTTTACCTGATCCCTGATCATTTTTGCTGATCATTTACCTGATAAAAATGAGTGATTTTTAACTTTTAAGAAAGACTGGAAGCCAGCATTTAGTATGTTTCATGTTATATCTAGAGATTCTGTCATATCTTCTCTTGAGCAAAATTATGATTGAAGTGGGGAAGAAAAGGAAGAAAACAAGGAAGTGTTTGAAGTAAACTTTGGCTTAAAACATATTTGTCAGGGGTCTTTCGATTTATTTGACATTAATCTATTGGCTTTAATGATAGTTAATGCCACTTTAACCTCTCTCATCAAAAATAATTGGATAAACCTTTTAAACTGCAGCAAAGGGCCCTCCTAGACGCTTGATTAGCAATTAAGATCAACTGTCCATCATTGTTAAGCAGCTGTGAACAATTATACTTTTAAAATATTCTCTGGTGATAACATATTGCAAGGCAAACATATTACTTAGTCATTATTCACTTGTGTCAGGTAAACATAAGAAGGAAGCCTAGCTAAATTAGTATACTTTTAAAGCATCTTCACATTTTAGCTGATACTTTCCAGAAGTATGGAATAGCCAAATGTAATGGATAATTGATAGGATTGGTAATGTGGGATTAATGGTTCTTTCTGACATACTTATAGACTAGAATTAAGAGGACCAAAATGTTTGCAGAAGATTCAGTCTGTAGTTGGAATAGATATGCAGATATCAATTTCCATAGCAAGTTTTAACATTTTCTCTTTTTAACATCCCTTCAGTACTTCTTTTTTAATATTTGATGTGTGGTTAAGCTTCTGCAGTAAATTGTACCCATGTGGAATGTTCCTGTTTAATATACTATTACCCCCAGGTTACTCAAATTCATTTTCTTTTACCATAAAGTTTTGTCTCCTCCTCCCATTTTTTTAAAACTCACATGTCGATCAACAGAAAATGAAAAAAAACAAAAACAAAAACAAAAACTAAATTCCTGTGTGGCAGAATTATACTTTTACATAGTTTGGATTTTTCTCAGACTGCTGATTTTTCCCTCTGAGCTGTATTATTTTGATGGGATATATGTTTAGTTTTCAAGAAAAAAACACACAGAAAATGTTCCTTTTGAAATATTTTGATTATGTCACTGTGTGTCGGACTGGTTGAAATTGTATGTATGTATTTAAAGTGGAATCTTTAAAATGATTCAGTTGGGTTTTGTTTAGCAAATTGCAACACTTGAGGATTACCATGCTTATTATGCATATTCTTGTCAGAGTGTTTGATTTGCTGTAACTGAAAGGATAGACAGGTTTCCTTTCTGTGCTTGTGAAGTAAAGATTTTGGATCCCAACCACACCTCCTAACATATGGACAATGTAAATATTTTATTCTAAGTAATAAACTTCCTATTGTTTCTTTTTGTTTGTTTGATTAATTTTGGTAGAACTTTTTACTCACTAGTCAACTATATTTTCCTTCTAGTCTGTTTTGTGCTTCCTCCCATCCCATTACTTAATTTCTTTTCATGTTTTTTTATATGTGGCACAGAGTTGTCAAGCAGCCATATGTTTTCTCAATGTCAAGCGAAGTTTCTTATCAAGAAAACTTGAAAGCTCTTGATGCCCATCAGCAAGAGTTGAACTTCATGCCATCCCAATATCAACTGTACCACTATGGGCAGTAAAGAACACGATTGTCCTCTTGATTAGCCACTTATATATAAATGTTGTTGATTAACATGTTTTATAGTATGTCAAGCACATTGCAGCTAATCCTGTTGGAAGGAAATCTAAACAGTAGAACTTCTTTACTCTCCAAAATGAATCGGAAATTCTAGCTTAATTGTGGTTGCGTTATCAGTTGATTTCATCCTGATGCCCTGTATGCTTTATTTCAATATATTGTCGAATTCAGCTTAGATATACTATATAGTTGGGTTCATTGAAACATGTTAGTCTAAAAAGTAGTCTGTTAGTTTGATGTCTTATTTGACAGGGCTAGAAGCAAAAACAGGTCCCAAAGGGGGAGGAGTTGCAATCCATCTATATAGATTTATGTAAATTAGAGTTTTTATGTGATTGGATACAGACCAAGTATTTAATTAAAAATAGCACATTCTGAGTCTAATGAGGTCAGAGAGGCACTTAAGGCATACCTATAAGGTAATGGACTACAAAAAGAACATGGGTTTTGACAAAATAGTGGCAATATTTCATGAATATACTTTCCTTCTAAAAAATTGTTGTTATGGGTTTTATCAGACATTTTCTGCTTCCCAGAATCTGTGTTTGCCTCGTATGTTTTCCCAACCTATCAACATTATTTGGTCTTCTAATGTTTCTGATCTAGCTGACACTTTAGTTTTGCTAGAAAAACGTATTTGAGCAGGGGATAATTACTTAATTTAACACCTTGTAGTGCTTTATTTTCCCTGAAAAGATATATTGAATTTAAGGGTCTTTACCTTGACACTTCTTCCCCATCTCCTTCATTACTTCAAAAAATGTACTAGCAATAGTAGTTGTGCTATCTCTGCAGAAGATAGCAAGCATATCAATCTGCATTACATTCTGTCTCAACAAAATGTTGTTTCTATTGTATTGTTTCATAAGATTTAAAAGCAATATGAGGATTTTGCCTGTCCAAATTATATTTTAAAAATTCAGTGGGAAAAAAATAGTAAGATTACAAATTTATGCTGTTCAAATGTCCTGCTAAGAAACAAACAACATACATCACAAGAAGCATTTTATGTGCAACTACAAGTATTTGGATACTGCTGAGAGTTGCTCTTAATTTAATATCAATAAAATATAGTACTTGTGATGGCTGAGATTTTGAAATCTCCAAACTCTATTCTCTGGAATGCATTCAATCCTCATTAAATTGCTTCAACATGTACATATATCCCTAAAGTGCATGCAAATGAAGTGACATCTATAATTGTAGTAGTTTGAAAACAGGCTTAATGCCGGTGAGAACAAATTAGACTCAGTTTAAACCAAGCGTAGATAAGATTTATCAAACCATTTTATGAAGATCACCTGATAGAATTAGGATTGCAGCCTTTGACCCAAGACTGGGATAAGATTACTTTTTTTCACTGCTAATTCATTTCATAAACCTAGCTACTAGGATTAGAAGTACAAATCCTTCGTTGTTGTTTTTAACATGGGGAAAGATTTCAACAGACACAAATAAAATGTATTTGTAAGTTATACATTACAAATACATTTTTAACTGATCTATTATATATTTTTATTAATAGCAATAACAATAGCACTTAGACTTACATACTGCTCCATAATGCTTTAAAGCCTTCTCTAAGGGGTTTACAATGTGAGCATATTGTCCCCAACAATCTGGGGTCTCATTTTACCAAACTTGGAAGGATGGAAGGATGAGTCAACCTTGAGCCAATGAGGACTGAACTGCTGGCAGTCAGCAGGACTAGCCTGCAATAATGCATTCTAACCGCTGCACCACCACAACTAATGGTAGTCTAGTAAGACAATATGGTAATGCTCTCCATGAAAACTGGATTCCAAGATAGAATCTTCTATAGCTTACTTTCTAGTTAAACAATTATATTTATTGAAGTTGTTGTAAATGCTTTCCCAAAAGCTCCCTTCATAGATCTCTACTCTTCTCTCTTCACACAACTCCCAACAGGCAGGAAAAATGTCATTCTTCCTAATGAAAGATCTCAAATATACTTAGTTGCATAATTTATTCTGAAATAAAGACAGCAGTTATGACACCCACTGTATCATTTTCAAAGCAATTAAGCCAAGACTGTTAATTATTTGTAATCATTCTATATTCCTGAAGAGTATAGGCATATTTGGAAAATAAAACTCTAACATCCCCTTTCTCCCCTTTAAAAAAATTGTGATTGATGCAAGGAGGTTGCTCTTTTCCATTCCAACTAGAAAATGTGAAATTTATAACCACAATACTATAGCTAGTTCACCATAGATATATAACTAGTTATGTGCTTCTGCTTAAATGAATTCTAGGATTACTGGATTTGTATTGATGAACAGAATCCTCCACATCCACCTAAAAATGTTGCTTTAACAACAACAACAAAACATGGCAGAAAAACAGAATAAGAGAGTTAGTAGGGACCTTGAAGTTCTTCTAGTACAACTCCTTGATCAAGCAGGAAACCCTATACCATTTCAACCAAATGGTTGTCCAATCTCTTCTTTAAAAATCTCCAGTATTGAAGCACCTACAACTTTTGGAGGCAAGCCCTACCACCAATTAATTTTTCTAATAGTTAGTAGATTGTTTCTTAGTTCTAGATAGCTTCTGTCCTTGATTAGTTTCTATCCATTACTTCTTTTCTTGCCTTCTTGTCCTTTGGAAAATAGGTTGACACCCCCCTCCCTCTTATTTGTGGCAGATAGTCACAAGCATTGTTGCTTTTGTATCATAAAGCACATAAAGTTTTGTCAAAGCAAATTTTTTGAGTCTAATGGCAATAGTTTAATCAGCCCAGGCTTTAGCCTATTGTCTGATATAGCGCATATTTTTTTTACTTTTATTATTGTTTAACCTGTTTTCCATAAAACATTGCTGTTTAGTCCTCAGCATTATCTCCATATGAGTTTCCTTTCCACTTGAAATGATTTTGATTTTGATTTATGTTACTCTTTTTCATTCCCAGTGATGGGGAAAATTAGCATAGTCAAGACAGATCTTTTCTCAGCATGAGCTACCTTCCTTTATAAATTTATAAACTCATAAATTATTATCCTGCCTGTCACTATGGACTTTTTTTAATATCCTTGGCACACAATTTTGTACTTACTAGAAACAATTGGTATAAGTTGGATGAGAAAGCAATTCACCCCCCTTAGGTTTCAGAAGCCCTTTAATAAAAACATATGTTAGTATGATATAGGGTCATTAGACTTGTAGACTGATTGTCATGATTCTAAATTAATCCACAGAAAGACAACTGCCTTTGATGTGCTTTCACTTTCTGGGGGAGGGGACTCTGTGGTTGTTTAATAAATCTGCAACAGAATATCTGAGATCAAAAGAGCCACAGCTTCCAAGAACCTGATAGCAATATACAGCAACATTTTCAAGTGATAATGCTGGATATGACAGAAATGTAACATATTTTTAACATCAGCATAATTCTATTAGGAGGCATGACTGGCATAGCCCTTATCATCAGTATTAGGACATGATTTTTCATGAGAAAGAAAAAAAATAATTATGTCATCAATCTGTTCCTGGAATAAATATTGCATCCATTTTAGGAAATTGCAAGAGTAGATGCTTCTGAGATACAACACGTATCTGAGACTAAATATAGAGTGACAGATCCACTTGAAATGCCATATAGGAAGGGGTTTTCAAAAATATTTATTTGTTCAGTTGAAAACAAACCAGAATCTGAGCTTCTGGAAAAAAACACTTATTCTTGCCTGTCTTTTATCTTTCTTCAAATTTCACTTTGGACACTCAACACGTCTTACGTTGTAGGGCAAGATCTCTAAATACATCGTTGTTGACAATAGTTTTGTCCAGTGGTGGAATTCAATTTTTTTTACTAACAGTTCTGTAGGCGTGGTTTGGTGGGCATGGCTGGGGGGGTCATGTGACTGGGTGGGCAGTTTCTGTAAGCAGGGCTATAACCATAAGGCTAGAAACAGCCTCAGAATGTTTTTTTCCTTGTCTTCCTTACAGGATTAACCCTGTAAATGAAAAAAAAAAAGATGATTTCTTCTAACAACTGGTTCTCCAAACTGCTTAGAAAGTTTACTACTGGTTCTAGTGAACCTGCTAGAACCTGCTGAATTTCACCTCTGGTTTTGTCCAGGGGAATATCAACAGAGTACCTGGTTGGCAATAAGTGGCTGTAATTGTAAACTTTAACCAAGGACTTGATTTTGGACCCTTTAGCAATCTTCTTCTTGCCCATAATGGCTGTTACTTTGTGTTGGTAACAATTGATACCTGTGACCAAGGCATGGGTATATGGACAGTCTGAAGTGCCATCATCAAGATTTTTAACAATAACAGTTTTGTGTCCAGAATAGTGTCCAGCAAAAACAAGAATGACCTTCTCAAG
>JANHFJ010008751.1:163276-177135 GCA_032468195.1 Cerberus rynchops
CTCTGAGTTAAAGCGTTCTTGTTATGTCTGTGCCTGTTGCAATAAAGAGCTGTTTGTCACTGAAGAAACGTGTCCAGACTCTCCTTTTCCAAACAAAACAGTTACAAGGTACAAACCTGGCTATTTTCAGAACTGGAAATCCAGCCACAAAATCACATGAGCGTTACACAGCCTACTATATAACCCTTTTGATTTATATGATATTTTCTTAACAGGTTTGTTTGTTTATTTATTTATTTTATGTATCAAATTTAGTGCTATCCATCTCACTCTCAGAGTGACCCTGGGTGAATTACAGCTAACAACATAAAAACCATATAAAAACACAGTTCAACAGTAAAATGGAAGCCAAGTTGAAACAAACAGATAGTATATTTGTAAACGGTTCTTGTGTTTCAGATTCAAATCCCAAACCTGCAACACTTAAATTATGTCCGAATTTGTGCCAGTTTATATCATTCTCTGCCTTCCTTTATCTAAGGAAGATTTAACTAAACCTGGCAGCTGCCTCTCTGTTCTCTAATTCTTTGGGGGGAGTTTATTTCATTAATCAGGTCCACCCCAATAGTCTACGGTTTCCTAAAAATGAACTGTTACTTGTTTGTGCTGATACTGTATAGTGTGTGCTGTGTGCAGAAGTTATCTGTGCAGTAGTTATCCATTATCTCATGCATTCCCAGAATGGGAAAATGCTTTGACTTGATTGGCTGCAGGCTGACAGTTCCCTATAAAAGGGAGCTGCCTGCCTGCAGCCCATTGTTAGTTGATCAGACCCAGTAATAAACTACTTAGGAGTCTCTTGTTGACTCCTTTCTTTAGCTGTTTCTCAGTCTTCTAATGCACTGTTCTACTGTCTCACATAGTATAGGTAGTCCTCAACTTATGACCACAATTGAGCCCAAACTTTATGTTGCTAAATGACAAATTTGTTAAGTGAATCATCGCAGTTATTAAATTAGTAATCCAGTTCCTAAGTAAATCTGGTTTCCCCATTGACTCTGCTTGTCAGAAGGTTGCAAAAGATGATCAGATGACCCCCCCCCAGGACACTGCTAACATCATAAATGTGAGTCAGTTGTTAAGCATCTGAATGTGAATTACATGACCGTGAGGCAGCTACAATGGTCATAAGTCTGAAAGATGGTCATGAGTTTCTTTTTTCAGTGCAGTTGTAACTTTGAATGGTGAATTAAGTGAACTATTGTAAGTCGAGGACTACCTGTATTCTATAAGGAAAGTGAAACATTTTCCTTGCCAAGAGTCTAAATCAATTTCAGTTTCCTTTTGAAGTTACATTATGAAAACATGCAAGGGACAGTTAGGTTCTAGAGCTGCTGGTTGCTTGCTTCTGCTGCAAATGAGCCTAGCAATCCATTTTTCTTGAAAATTAAATGTTTGCCTTCCATTCCATATTCATTTTTAAATAGTTTAATTGGATACAATCATATTAGCCTAAATATTTCTATTTACTAATTTTCATCTTTACATAAGTTTATGGTTGAGCAACCTGTAGTCTATTGACTATGTTGAAGTTTCAACTTTTTTTTTTCTATGGTGTCTGCAAACTCTTCGGAAAGAGCTATAATGGAAAAATTAGGACAACTAGTCAGGACAAGCTGCACAGCTGTGATATAAACGATCAGTTTTATCATTGGAATTAATTATGGATCTTTTCTCAACCATTGACGAATTCTGTCTGAAAGGTCAACATGCAATTCAATCATTTATAGCCCACAATGCTACTTGTTATGATGAGGCAATCCAGGTTTATATTAAAATGGAGACTAAGGTCACACCATCTCCTCCAGTTAGTCATTGTCATTTATTTCTCAGCACTTGAGAGCATCTGTAAATTTTGTAGATGTCTCAAATGATGTTACCATCTGCTGGGAAGCTCCAATTACATTCCATTCCCTAGCAAACAGGTATATATGTAAAAGTACATATTTTTCTAATTAGCAATCTTTTGGCAAGAAAATTAGAATTAGGACAGGTAAAGAGATTAAATTTTGCTCATACTTTTGGAGATTATTTTCAAATTACAGACTAGGGGACTGCTGATAGAACATTAAAAAGAGATATTGAGTTTCTTAATTTGTACAGATTTTATAATAAATAGATAATCCATATTTGGATATAGCCATTTATTACCATTCATTTACTGGGCAAAGATTCTATTGTAAGATCTTATTTGCCAATTTTCAGTTTAAAATATATTGCCTCTCCATGCCCAGGACCATGGGGAACTAGTCCACAGTAAAATTTGACAAATCAAAAGTAGTGCCAAGAAAAGAATATTGGGAAATATGGGCATTGTTTAACCAAATTGAATCTTTTCACTCAAGATCAGAACTGTATTTTTGGAATGGGGAATGAAATCATCCCAAAGCAAATTATTTGTGGACTGTTCCATATGTTCACTTTTAAAATAACACAAGCTGTTCATTTGTATCAAACTTTCATCTAAGAGAGAGTCTATCTTTTTTGCTGCACAATGTTCTCAGTAAGAATTTGAGTTTCAAGGCCAATGGAATAGTCCAAGATAAATACAAACTTAAGAAAGCCTGTTGGACAGTGCAGTCCAGGTTCATGGGGATAGTGCTGACTTCCTTGATCCTTACTGTGATATTGCAAATGTCAAAGAATATGGCAAGATATTGTAACCTACTTGTCTTTGACACTGATGAATTTAACCATGATTTCACTAACAAATGCTTCATGTATGCATCCTAAGTTCTTATATATTTATTGTGTACTTGTATTCTGTTCTTTTTAAGGAGTTCAAACTCCTTTACAATCAGGAGTTAAACCATTCTGAATTTAGCACTAAACTAGATATCACGGCCTTAACAAAACAAAACAAAAATAGGACTGAAGAGACTGGAGAATTTAGGGTTTTATTTTTAGCTTAAAACAGCATCAATAATTTAGGGTAGAATTCTGGAGAACTTTTACATTTATGAGGGGTCCTTGGTGTTCTCTGAGCTTGGGTTTTTTTCTTGCAGATGTTTCATTACCCAAACTAGGCAACATCATCAGTGTGATTCATTACTTACAAACCACAATGTAAAAAAGAAGTTGAGACTCTAGAAAGAGTGCAGAGAAGAGTAATGAAGATAATTAGGGGCAGTGGTGGAATGCAACCAGTTTTGCTACCGGTTTGGTGCATGCGTGCTTTGCTGTTGTGAGGCTTCTAAAATGAAAGTTTTACCTTACTAGAGGCAGCCCAGGTGATTGGGAAGGCTGTGGAGGCATGCAAAATAGCTGTTCTGGGAGATTCAAGTAAGCAAAACAGAAAAAAAAGAGATATAGGACAGGAAAGGGCAGGGCCGGGTGGGCCGGGCCAAACTTGATCTTCGCTACCAATTTGGTAGAACTTCTACACTGATTAGGGGATAGAGGCTAAAAAAATATAAAAAACAGTTGCTGGAGCTAGGTATGTCCAGTTTGATGAAAAGAAGGACTAGGGGGTGACATGATAGCAGTCTTCCAATATCTCGGGGGCTGCCACAAAGAAGAGGAAGTCAAACTATTCTCCAAAGCACCTGAGGGTAGGACAAGAAGCAATGGATGGAAACTAATCAAGGAGAGAAGCAACCTAGAACTGAAGAGAAATTTTCTGAAAATTAGAACAATTAATCAGTGTGGAACAACTTGCCTCCAGAAGTTGTAAATGTCCCAACACTGGAAGTTTTAAAGAAGAGATTGGATAACCATTTGTCTGAAGTGGTGTAGGATTTCCCACCTAAGCAGGGGTTTGGACTAGAAGACCTCCAACGTCCTTTCCAACTCTGATATTCAAATATGATGACCTAGTTCAGATAACAAAACATTTGCAAGATGCAGGAGAGCACCAAGGACCCCTCATTTCAACTCTGAGCTACAAGCATTCTCCTTTATTGTTACCTTCACACTGTCAAATACAATAATAGTTGTTAGAATTAATGTACCCTATGAAATAAAGCAAGTAGAAGGACTATGTTGACTCATAGCAAAGAAATATTGAATCAAGTATTGTGTTTCCTATAGGGATCAACCAGATCCCTATAGGAAGTCCATATGACATTTTCTTCCCATTCTGGTATTCTGCTGCTGAAGATAGTATACTGTTTTATAAATACTGTAAGCCTTACTGTGAATGATCATATATCTTCAGTTAATTGATTAAAGGCTAGATTCAAAACAATGGGAAATTATTTCAGATATCAGATACCTATATGACTTTTTTCCAAAAACAACCCATAAATATGAAACATCAGAAACGTACCAATAAATCTCTCACACGTAGACACATTATTGTTACAATATGTTTTTTTTAAATCCAAGATCTGAATTTATAATGCAGTGACTCCAAGATCTAATGAAACAGAATATGCAATGTTAAGCTGAGTCCTCTAACACAAAATATTGGATGCATGTAAATGAAAGCCTTTCAAAAGCTTTGCTGCACATTGGAAAATGGGACATTTTTTAAAAAAGAAATAAACAGCATTTTTTCATCTAGGAAGGTCTTTTCGTGTTCCTGTTCCTCCTCCTCCTCCTTATTCCAAAAATATCCTTGAAAGAAAAGAAATTGTAGCTTTCAAATTGTGTATTTTCTTAAGAATGTAGAATAGGATGTACACTTTAGTATAAGCCATGACTATGTATGAATGTCCAGACTTGGAATTTAGTTTCTTTTCACAGATACACATACAAATATGCATTGCTTTGTATGCATGAAATATTGCTGGTTTAGTTTTGAAAGGCACAAGAAATACATTCCCTTTTTTTTTTTTTTTTTTGCTACCATTGCCTTACATTAAACCTGAGAGATTACAGCAGTGTGCAATTTGAAGTATTTTATTTCACTTAAAGGAAAAGAAAAAAAAGCTCTATATTCATTGTGTTGTATTCCATAAATATAATTAATCTTATTACAGGAATAAGTAGGAGAGAGGGACTGTCAAGATTAACAGCTCCAATGTTTTTCCAAAATAGAATTAGTGAAGCTAAAGTAAAACTAAACTGAAAGTGTGAAAAACCTTTTAGATGTTACATGTTATATGAAACTGAATTCTATTTAATTCAGACTAATGATTTGTATAAAAGCTTGCCTTGATAAAAAGCTTTTTACATTAGTGTAATCAGAACTTAAACCATAGTACATAAGACTAAATTCACGGGCTTCACTTGCAGTCCTAACTATGGTAGTCAATCAGGAAATTAATTAGTAATTAATTAGTAGTAAGTCCTGCCATTCCTTTGCATTGATTACTCAACAAATAGGAATTCTCAGTCTTCTACTGTCTTATTTGAGTTCTAGACCATGGAAAGACAGCAAGGACGATAGCAAATTCAACCAAGATTGATGAATAAATGGATGAATGGAACCTATTGTGAACAACTGCCAAATATTTCAGATAATAATTGCGCTAATGTGGGGATTTTGTATAAAAAATAAACACTTTAAAATTAAATTGATGCTCAGTGCAAGCTGTATTTTGTGTGTGTGTATGTGGAAGAAAGAGAGAGAGAGAGAGAGAGAAAGCACATTTTTCAATTACAGTCCTTCATATATTACTAACTACTAAATGATGGATGAGCCAAAATGCCTATTCTAACTTCAGTATTCTATTTCCAGGCAGAGAAATATTAGAAACAAATATAGCATCATGTGGGGGCTATTTAAGAGGTAGGGGTAGTGACCTGTCAGAGACTGGTAGCTGAGCTCTCATTTTGATTTCCCAGAAGCGCCCATGGAACTCAGAATTGAAAATAAAAGTTATGGCTACTAGAGAAATAGCCAGTAAGACAAATGCTACGTGTGCAACCACAAACAGATAACAATAGATAAACATTACACTACACCAGAAAGCTGTGATTTTTTTTTGAAACAGCCAGTCCTTTGTTTAAAGGATTTGCTGTTGGACCATGCTTTGGATGCATGTCCTGACATTGGAGCCTTCTGAAGAATCTCATTTTCTGGAATAAAGGAAATAAATGGAGGGGGGAGATAAAGTGAAATTAGGGGTGTTAAATTCCCCATCCTCCCCTCCCTTGATATTAATGGGAAAGTATATATTTAACATAGCTCAAGAGTGGAGTCTCCTGACATTTTAGGACATCAGTAATTCTCAAGGTAGACATATTCTACTTCAAAGGTTAGTAGTAATTGATTGATTGACTGATTATGTGCCATACAATCTTTCCTAGCAACTACATCGATCAATTTTAGTTCCTCACTACCTTCACTGAAATATAAGGAATCTTGGAACCTCTGGGATGCTTTTCTGGTGTTAGATGTCACATCAAGGTTAATAATTCTCTATTCTCCAGGAACTTAGAAAATTTTCAGTAGGTAGTTTTCAACAGATGCTTCACAGACTTATATGGTTCCAGGAAGTAGCTTTACTGAAGATATGAAAGAAGTAATATATGTGAAGATCTGCTACTGCAGAAGTCAATCCAATTATTAGGGTTGGAGGATATTAACATGTGTCCCTTACAATAACAATACAGTAGAAAATGTAATTGTATGTATTAAGTTTAAGACAGAAACCTTTGTACATAACAAATAGATATATGTTGATCTTATTAATTAATGCCATATTTAGCTTGGAATGTAAAATGTAAATATCTTTATGTTTATTGACACTGACATTTTAGAAATCACATTTAATATTGATATGTTTTTCTAATCTCTAAAGTTAGGTTATCTAAATTTTACAATGTTAACATGAAACCACACAAGAAAAGCCTAGAGCACTGTTGAATTAAGACAATGGAGAAAATCAACTGAACCTTTATTTGAACTTCAGTTAGATGAGATATATAGGAAAGGAGAAAAAAGTTGGAATTATAGGCAAAAATCAACAGTTGGTAGTGCAATGTTAAAAAATGCAAGATTGAGAATGTGGCACTACAATGCACATACAAAAGGGAGAGAATTTGCATCACAATAACACATTTGCCACCTTGACCATTTTGAAATACATACCCTGTGAAAGCCACAAGGCATTCCATAGGCTACATAAACCAGCCTTTGTTACTCATATTTAAGAACTGCTAAAGATTTCAGTGCAAATAGATGGGGAAGAAATGGAGGTAGTGACAAATTTTATTTTCCTGGGCTACAATATCACCTCAGATGGGGACTGCAGCCAAGAAATTAAAAGACACTTACTCCTAGGGAGTGTCATGGCAAAGCTAGGCAGCATTCTAAACAGCAGAGACATCACCCTGCCAACAAAAGTGTGTATAATGAAGGCTATGGTTCAGTTGTGATGTGTGGCTGTGAAGTTGGACCATAAGGAGGGCTGAGCGCCAAAGAATTGAGGCCTTTGAACAATGGTGCTGGAGAAGATCCCTGCGAGTCCCACGGTCTGCAAGGTGAACAAACAAGTCAGTCCTAAAGGAGATCAACTCTGATTGCTCTTTAAATGGTCAGATACTAAAGAGGAAACTCAAATATTTGAGGAAGGAAGGACTCACTGGAGAAGAGCCAAATGCTGGGAATGACTGAGGGCAAAAGAAGAATGGGATGGCAGAGAATGAGGTGGCTGGATGGAGTCACTGAAGCAGTCGGCGTGAGCTTAAATGGACTCCAGGGGATGGTTGGAGTTCAGGAAGGCCTGGAGGAACGTTGTCCATAGGGTCACAATGAGTTGGAAATGCCTTTGCAACTAACAACAACAAAATCATCTATCTAATCTTCTTCAGTCTAGGATAGAATTTTTGTGTCACTGATTATATGATAGAGTTCAGCTAATGTTAAATAAGTGTCCGTTAAAAAAATGTGTTGTAAGCTATGAGCCATGTTTAGGAGATCATTTGTTTCTACTAGAGGTGCTTTGAACATCCATTTGGTCCAGACTGGCTATGTACTGTATATATATTTTTTATAGAAAAAAGTATTTTTATCTGTTTTTCTTCTTTTTATTCATCTTCTATATTATTTGTGGTGTTTTATTTTTTTATTTTTAATCAGAGCTGTATATGACTCACTTGAATGCTTGTGAATTTGAATTACTCTTAATGTAGGCTTTATAATTGCCTATAGATCAATACCATATCTGTTTATTATTGTTACAGTTTTCATAATAGGGTTGCTGTGTTATCACCCTTTTTTGTTTTCTCTAACTGAAATCTATTCTAATTTATGTAACAAAGACTAAACTGAGAGCAATGTGAATTTATCACTGAAGTTATAAAAGCTGAGTCTCACTTTTCCTCCATTTGCTACGATTTTAATTATGTTTTACAGAGAAGTTTGTTCCATTCTGCTATTGCATCACTTCGTTAATGCTTTTAGAAAGTGATCTTTTAATTCTTATTTTTGAAAATGGTGTGATAACAGAGGCATTCTGAATTCTAAGAACTCTTGCTTTTATTTGTTTTAGAAAATGTAGCAATGTTACAACTTTTGAACTATAGTCTTTAATTTTGTTCCACTACTCCCATCTAAATAATATATCCCTGTTGTAAGCATCTCATTGCATAAAATTAAAATTATCAGGTCTGCAAGAACCATGTAGGAGACTTTAAGTTTTTTTTAAAGGTTTTTTATTTTAAAACACATACACAAAAACATACATAACATAAAAAAACATACATCTAAAAAAAATATATCATCCAATTCTATGCTTGCAGTGTATCAGTTGGTTACAAAAGAAAGATTTTTTTTGGTGCCATCCTGAAGGAATAAAAGACTAGTCAAAAGAATACAAATAATAGATGTGTGTAATATTAAGATAAATAAAATGATAAATTAAAATATAATTATATGAGACTTTAAGTTTTAAAGGGCTAGGAAAAAGCAAAAACTTGATTTAAAGGAAACTACTTCCATTTCAGAAAATGTGGGAAATTAAGCTTTGATCTCAAATGATGCTCTAACATTTAATTCAAGGGCTCAATACATCCCTGAGATCACAGGTCATTCATCAATACTTACAACTGAGATTTGAAGTTCTGATGGTCGGGGCACCTCCCTGTAGTCATGTGGCATTCAGCAATTGGGCCACATTTATTGCAATGTTTCACAGTCATGTGACCTTATTTTTACAATGGTTTTCCTAAAAACCAGCATTTTTTTCTGTTTTTAGCAATAACCTCACCCAGAGTGAGCCTTAGGTTCCCTTTAATCATGGCAGTCACTTAATGAACAAAAAAAGTTGTAAAAATGAGTCAATCATGTGGCCACTTTATGAACATCACCAGTTATGATCATGATGGGCAGGCTCCATTATAGTCAAAGACTATTTGTGTCCTAACACTTGTTCAGTTACCCATATGCCCACTGAGTCTGTGGGAAACTGGGATTATTTCTTCCATACCTGCCCATCAATCTAAGCCATAATTGATTAAATCAAGTGAAGAAATAAATTGTATATGAAAACAACTCCATGAACTTTAATTTATGATATATACTATATTCTTCCTAAAACATTTATTTGGAGAACCCCTCAGGATGTCTTTCAAAACAGAATAATGACCACTTTTGAACTGATGGTACTTTCCTAGTGATGCTTCATAAATTATTTTTTTATGAAAATCTCAGTTCTAGGAACTGAACTGAACAGTCACTTGGTTGAGTTGGGCAGTTATAAAAATTGAATAAATAAAATAAAATATATAAAAACTGAGACTTTGGCTGCACTTTACAAGTAAACAACAGTCACGTACCCTATCTAACATACATGAAAGTAAAATTTATCACCCACTTTCAAATGTGACCTTTTACACTGCCAGATTTTGAAATTATAAGGGCACAGATATATCCTTACACAGTAGATAGATCAGGCTTTTACATTCCATCCTTTATTCTAAACATCCAAATATATATATTTGGTCATAAAATTAATACACTTCTACCTCCATTTCAGTACACCTATAAAGTCAGTGCTAATAGCCTAGGCAGGCAAAGTGGTGCAGATGTTTAAAATTTGCCTGAAATTTTTATTTATTTAATTTATTTATTTATTATTATTTTATTTATTTATAAAAAAAAGCAGTTTTAAAATCTAGGCATGTTTTAAATTTCTAGCAATCATTCTTCTAATGGAAACATACACTTTTTTTTTATACCTATTGACTTTTTTAAAAATTAAAATAATATTGAGATATATTCCTTGAAAACAATTACAAGAAGAAGTTAAAGACTTACCAAAAAAAAACAAAAAACCCTTGGGTGAAATTTTTAGCATGACAGAAATTTCTTTCTTGGACTGAACATACCTATTGAGAATTTTTATCCGTTCAATTGTTACAGTGAATGGAGTTTTGGGGAATCACTGGGTTGATAATTGTATTTCAGACACGTATTCCTCAGGGCATCTCTAGTAAGTAACAGTCAAACTCTACCACTGGAATGCCTACCTAGATACATCCCATCTCAGTCTAAAGTTGTTCTGAAAAATGATTGAAAATTGTGGCTTCAGGTTCTTTGATTTGTAAACTTAATATAGCATATGTGGGTGAATAAAATCTTTACAGTTACTTTCCTAACAGTGAGAACAATTAAGCAGTGGAATGACTTACCACCAGAAGTTGTGGGGGGCTCCAACATTGGAGGTTTTAAAGAAGAGATTGAACAACTGTTTGTCTGAAATGGTATAGGGTTTCCTGAATGAGCAGGGGGTTGGAGTAGATGACCTCTAAAGTCCCTTCCAACTCTGTTATTCTATTATTCGGTTTATGTACTACAGTCTATTAAATGCATGATTAATATTCCAGTTTCCTGGGATTTTTGAAGCACTATTGGAAATCTTATAATGACCTCTTAAATGTAAGGTATCTTATAGAAATGATCAATGCCTTCCTAAATTATGCCATCCTGAAATAAATCAACACCCCGTAATTCATATTACATATCTGATGTGAATGCAATTTTATCTGCTTGTAAATACAAACTTATTTGTATCCATGACATTGTTTTGTTTTTCTTATTCAATTTCCTTACACCCAGTTTTGTAAGAAAAATAGTTATGTATTTTAAATTAGTGATAAAAAAAACTTTTGACATTTATCTAAGATTGTCACATGCTCCCTGAGTTATCTCCTAAGAACCTAATTCAGGGGCATTATCCATCCAAGTTGATATAAAATTATTATATTTTCTACCATAATGTCTCCTAGCTTAAAAATCAGTTGTTTATTTCAAGGCATATTGAAAGAAAACTCCATTTAGATGGCTATGCATTTTCAATGCAAATGCAAGCTTTTTTTTTTTAAATAAACATATTTTTCCAGTAAATAATTTGCTGTATAACATATTACTGAAATTGCAGCATGAAATGTTGATAAACAAAGTCTAATTTTTTATCAAATTGAGAGAGTCTGACTGCAGTTGGAAGGAACAAATGCTTTTAATTAGGTTTAATTTGGCAACAGTTTGTTCACATATTTTAAGCGTGTTTTCTCCACTATTTAAAAATGTCTTGTTAATGTGATATACATGATTTTAGGCCATGATGCCTACATTTAAAAAAGCAGAATGGTATGTACAGTCCTGGGTCTGTTTTATTTTACATATGTGGAATACTTAAGAGATTTTCATTCTAGACAAGTTCTGCACTTAATGTCCTACAAAAAGTTCTCCTGACAGTGAGAACAGCTAACCATTGCAACACCCTGCCTTCAGAAGTTGTGGGTGCTCCGTTACTGGAGGCTTTGAAGAAGAGACTGGACAGCTACCTGTTTGAAATGGTATAGGCCAGGTCTCCTGGTTGAGCAGGGGATTGGTCTAGAAGAAATCCAGGAGAGTGGTGGAATTCAATTTTTTTTACTACCGGTTCTGTGGGCGTGGCTTGGAGGGCATGGCTGGGGGGTCATGTGACTGGGTGGGCAGTTTCTGTAAGCAGGGCAAAAAAGATTAGGCTAGAAACAACACCAGAATATTTCTTTCCTGCCTTCCTTACAAGATTAACCCTGTTAAGTGGAAAAAAACAAAAGGAGATTTCTTCTAAAAATCGGTTCTCCAAACTGCTTAGAAAATCTACTACCAGTTCTAGAGAACCTACTAGAACCTGCTGAATTTCACCTCTGCTCCAGGATCCCTTCCAACTCTGATATTCTATATTCTAAATATTTTCAGTGAAATGGAGCAAATTATCTTTGAAGGAACTACGTACCTACTGTATCTTCCACTATTTTTGCAACTTTAAGAGAACTTTTAATTTCTCTTCCTACTGTTACTTTGATCTCTTGCAACAGCACCACTTGACAGAGCTTCTTGTTTTTCTACCATGACATGACCTCAGTTACTCAGGAATTGGATTCTGACATTATAGTGCCCTGTAGAAAATGAGGCTATCAGTGTGGATGAACAACAATCTAAGTCACTGAGGGAAGAAATCATATATGGCTGATTTTCTAAGCAACCAAGGCACATTTTCTCATTCTAGGAGCAATAATAAACTAAATAAAAAAACCCACCCCCTAAAATCAATGACAGGCAAGGACAAATCTCATGGCTATTTTTGATTATGTGGCTGAAGCCTTTTTTTTTTGGCTTCACCACATTTATTTTCAAGATGAGGAAAGAACCATATCCCTCTGCTCAATTAAGGCTTGCTGAAATAATGGCAAGGTTTATGGGTGCATTAACCTGTACTCCCTCAATTTAAATGGGAAGTGGTTAATGGTGACAAAATAGTGACAAAATAGGAGATCAAAAGTGATAGTATAGGTTAATCTCCTGAGACTCAATGAAAGAAATATGTGGTAGAAAACATCAGCATTGGGTGGGTTTATATTAAAGGGAAATAAGGAAAAGGATGCTTGGTGGTATTATGAAAGCTATGGATAAGAGAACATTATATGTGAGACAATAAGGAAGGGACTGCTACATATCAATAATCCCTAACTTACAAACATAACTGAGCCCGATAGTTCCAAGCAAAAGTCTTGCTAAGCAAGAAGTTCTTAAATGAGTTTTGCCCAGTGGTGAAATTCAATTTTGTTTTGCTACCAGTTCTGTGGGCGTGGCCACAGGATTAAACATCACCAAGCACAGAATTACCATTACCATTACAACTTCACCAAAGTTACAATGTAATAAGGGGAGAGGCAGTTTCTGTGAGCAAGGCAATAAAGATTAGGCTAGAAGCAACTGCCTTATTGACAGGATTACCCCTGTAAAGTTAATCTTTACAGGATTAACCCTGCAAAGTGGAAAAAAAAACAAAAGGAGACTTCTTCTAACAACCGGTTCTCCGAACTGCTTATAATTGTTACCACTGGTTCTACAGTACGGGTGAGAATCGGCTGAATTTCACCTCTGATCTAACTGCTTAAAAAATGACTGCACAGTCTGAATCCAGGGGATTTCACATTGTCTCCAGAAGGATTTTGTGTACTCCTCTATAACCACTTTTTAGTTGTACTGATTTATATAGTAAATATATTAAAATTCAAGTTTTAAGTTAGGTTTAAAGGTGTTGCAGGTGTAAGCTTACCAATGGGGCTTAAGAAAAAAGATTTTTTTCCCTTTTACACAGTCATGTTCTTTTTTTTAATGATACTCAACCTTTTTGATGGGCCCATTCCATCCTATTTCATAAGAAAAAATACAGATATTTGTATGCTTTTTATTAAACCTTTAAAGAAGATCAAAGATAACACAAATTAATTACAAAAGAAGGAGAAAGAAATAGTAAAAAAGCAAACCATGCAAAAACTTTAAAGAAAAACAAGAAAAGAAAGAAAAGAAAAATTTTACAAAATGAGTTTGGATAGTCTTCACAGCAGTTATAAGTACAAATATATTTTAACCCCACTCTCAAAGTATATATATATATATATAAGTTTTCGTAGATTTTCACGGGTATAGGTATGCAGGTCTGGGTCTGACTCTGAAACTTACACGGGAAAAGACC
>JANHFJ010008752.1:0-10313 GCA_032468195.1 Cerberus rynchops
CCTTACAACTAGAGGGATTTTCAAATGCAGCACACATTTCAAATGTTTGCTGTGAAATAACGGGCAATGATACGAATCTCCCACTAGCACTAGATGCAGACTGAGTGGCGGACACGCAGACCAGATAGCCGCGCTAGCTCCTCCCCTTCTTGCTACAGACAAAAATGTAATCTATTTTGTATATAGCCCTCAAAATAATAAGTGAGAATGACCTTGAAAAATGAATAGGAGATACGCGACCTAGAAAATAATCAGGGGAAAAAAAGAGTGGAAGAGTCCCTAGTGATTAAGAGGGAAAAAAATTGTCCTGATTGATCCAGCAGTTGAAGTGTTGGTGGGAGATTTATACTATCAGATTTGCAAGATTCTGTCAATGTAGCCTTACAATATAAAAGTAGAATTAGCTCATCTAGTTGTGTTTCCTATCTGGTTTACCTGCTATCAATCTTGCAAGTCTGATACTACGAATCTCCCACCTCCACTTTTAATTGCTGAATGAAATGGGGGGGGGGGTTTCTTCCTAAATTCTTGCTCTTATCATTAAGTGAAGAAGCTTAGGGCAGAATTATTATAATAAGGCCAATAACAATAAGATTGCACTACAGAGAGAGTAGACAGCTTTGTTCTCTTAGTTTAAGTTGGAACACCATTTCAATCCGTCTTCTTGCATTTTAGTCTTTTGTAATAAAAATGTTCTAAAATCAAGCTCCTGGCCTATTTTCTAGGAATGTTACAGATATGGTTTGCCATTATTGATCCCTTTCCCAATTTCCCAGAAGATTAGCCAAGGTTGGGTATGTGTTGCCCCCTGTTGCAGCATGAAAATTACACAAATGAACATCTGATGAAAGCCTCTAGTCAAAATACGGGCAAGGTCCTCTTTTTCTTCTCAATAAAAATTGTGTATCCTAAGTCAATCTTGTCACGTTGAAGGCTATGGCAGAAATCATGGGCATCAATGGAGTAAGCCAGGATTCTAATCTTTCTCAAATTTTACATGTGTACAGCATGCTGTTTTAAATCATTTTTATGCAGCATTATAAATGTAACATGACACAATGCAGGAATAGGTCAGCATGTGGTTGGCTCCCTAGTGCTACATCATAAACTGTGTAACTACGGCTGGAAAACAAAAATCACCCTGCTATTTAGAAAACTATTATTTTATTACAGATACAGTTCTTCGACACCCAAAGTGGTAAAAGAGGAAGATGATGACAGAATGGGAAAAGAAAATCTGAAGCTGTCAATAAATTGGATGTCATTTTAACACCCCATGAAATGTGATTTCCTTCTTGTTTCTCTCTACCTCAGGGGTGTCAAACTGGTGGCCCACAGGCCGGATGCATCACCTGCAGGCCATGCCCACCCCAGCTATGGAAAGGCAAAAAAGGTCATGCTACATCATGATGCATCACGTGACGTGATCAAGTTTGACACCTATGCTCTACCTTTACAGAACCCTTTCAAAACATTATCTATTGAATTTGTACTCCATCCAAC
Source organism: Cerberus rynchops (assembly GCA_032468195.1). Classification (NCBI taxonomy): domain Eukaryota; kingdom Metazoa; phylum Chordata; class Lepidosauria; order Squamata; family Homalopsidae; genus Cerberus; species Cerberus rynchops. Next base: position 1,504 of record JANHFJ010008752.1, read on the forward strand.
TTCCAACAGCACTTGTGTGTGTGTGTGTGTGTGTGTGTGTGTGTGTGTGTGTGTGTTCTGTTTATTTCACTAAAAAAAACCCAGACATATAAAATGTTTCAAACTCAATATATAACTTATTGTAGGTGGGGTTTTTTTAGACTGATCAAAAAGGATCCCAATGCTTAAGGACAATCTTATGGTCTATAATCTCACTGAATTCAATGGAGCATTTTCCTGAGCCAGTGCCTGTAGTGTGACTTACAATTACTGTACTCTAATTTTCAGTAGCGGAAGCTGTTCTATAGCATACCTTTCAATATCTATCATGTTTTACAATGTCAGTGAACCATTCAAACCATTTATGAAATGTCCTTGTGACATTTCTTTCAACCCAGAGCTGTTCATTGGATTGTGACCCAAAGGGACTTTGCTATTAGAAGCTTTGCACAGAATCATACAATGTATGAATGGGAAAGAGTCTTACAGGTCATCTAGTACAACCCCCTGCCAGTGCATATATATTCACTAAATCATCTCTGAAAGATGATTGCATACGGCAGACTTTGAGAGCTTTCAAGACTATTACCTTACTGTCTTTTCTCGTGAAACTAAATGTTTTCTCTATTTCCTTTTTAAATGCCCTGAACTGGAGACAGTATATCATGGTTGGTCTAACCAGCAGAGAATAAAATGGTACCATACTCCTTTTCAGATAACTTTTGTCTATTAAAAATTCTTCTATAAAGGCAACCAAAGATCACATTGGCTTTTTTAGCTGCTACATCACAACTGGTGTTAATTGGTAGTTCACAAATCTTTCTAAATCTTTCTTAATACTTACTTCTGCTACACTGGGTCTTGACAGTTCTATATGCATGCATTTGATTCTTCATACAGATGCAGTACCTTACATACAGTATGTCACTACTGAAGTTCATCCTGTAGGATTTGGTCCAGCATTCAGAGATAACAGACATAATGTTATCATCTTTTTATCTTTAAGTATTGGACAATTCCCTTACTGTCATCTGAAAATTTGTTCCTTTCCTTTTATCATGTAGGTCATTAATAAACATATTCAATAACTGCTAAGAACAAAACCCTTGGGAATCCCCATTCAGTAATTCCACTTAGGAGAATGCAAAACTATTTATGAACATTTTATTTATGAGGGTTAATTAATTTTAAATCAATTTTAAATTTTATATTTAACCTGTGTTTTAAATTGTGGGTTTGTTTTAATTAATTCTTAAATTGATTTTAAAATGTTGTTTTAAATGATTAGCCTTTGTTTAATTATTTTAATTGATTTTAATTGTATTTTGTATTTTTTATTGGCTGTTCACCGCCCCGAGTCCTCAGGGAGAGGGGGAGGTATACAAATTTAATTAATAAAATAAATAATAAATAAATGAACATACAAGTGTGTCCTTCAAAGATTCTTTGTCTAGGAATAGGCAAGTCAGTCACTATTCATCTCCCAAACCACCTCTTAAGATTCCATTACTATATCTTTATAATAAAATTAGTATTGTTCTATGTCTTTTTGGCTTCCTGGTCTAGTCTACCTTGAAAGGCTGACATCTTCACACCAAAAATGAGGTTGAGAAAAGAAATGAAATATTATATTACCTGGACAGCTTAACATGACTTGGATACTTCAGCTGTGTTCCAAGGATTAAAAAACGATTAATAAATGACTTTATGCAGCTTCTAAATTCTCTCTGTTCTTTCTAGATCCTCCACTTAAAACTTCCAGAAGGAATCCGCTGATGTTTTGGAAAACCAGAAAATATAAATTGCCACGGATATCTGCAGGCAAGTTATGTTCCCAAACGACCCTATGAGAAGTTTTGATTTGTGTATCGTATTTATTCTTGCTGAGATAAGTCATTTTAAAATGGCTTGCAATTAAAACTGAGGCTCATTGACCCAATTTCTTTACATGGGTAGACTTTTGGCCAATGCTTTAGGACATTCAGTTGATACCTGAGTTCCCACATTGCATTAAGCTAGTGTTTCCCAACCTCAGCAATTTGAAGGCATTTGGTCTTCCCCTCCCAGAATTCTAAGAGTTGAAATCCACACATCGTCAAGCTTTGGAAGAGAAATATTGCATTAAGCTATGTAGTTCGCTTGTTTCCAGCTTACTGAATCATGCATGCTTAGATCTGAGATGCCAAAACTCCAGATGACTACAGAACCACAGTGAGTTAGAATTAGAATGTTCTCTTTGGGATCATCTAGCTGCCATTTGGGTTGCTGCAATCCAGATCTGATAGTCCTTCTACGAAACCATGGATTATGGTGCATACTATAGTTGTGAACTGCAGCTAATGCAGCTGGTTCAATAAACTGTGGTTAAACAATCTGTAAAAGATGAGCAGGCTGAACTAGAGAGTGAGCAGAGGTGAAATTCTGCAGGTTCTAGCAGGTTCGCTAGAACTGGTGGTAAATTTTCTAAGCAGTTCAGAGAACCGGTTGTTAGAAGAAATCTCCTTTTGTTTTTGTTTTTTTTCCACTTTACAGGGTTAATCCTGTAAGGAAGGCAGGGAAGAAACATCCTGGGGTTGTTTTTAATCTTTATTGCCCTGCTTATTTGTCCACCCAGTCACATGATCCCCAGCCACACCCACCAAGCCACACCCACAGAACCAGTAATAAAAAAAAATTGAATTCCACCACTGAGGTGAGGTGTTAAACAGGCCATCAGTCTGGAGTCATTGCACAACCACAAGAGAACTAAGTCCAGCACCCCACCCTCGTGAATTCTGTTGACCCTTCTCCAATGCCAATTTAGCCTGGACCTGTTAGTTGCTCAAATTTTTATGTATTGATGGCAAGAATAAACCCTTAGTGCCTTCCGCTCAACTCCTGCTCCTGGTTATTTGCATCTGACCTAATGGCACAACATGAGGCAAGAAGCTCTCCATTGAGATAAAGAGACAGAGATAGACTGTTTTAAGCAAGACCACCACCTAGGTAGAAAGAGGTCCATGTAGAAAATGCATGGACCTGAAGGAACATGATGTGTTAAAAGTCTGACCAACTAAGATCAGATCAGATCCACTAGATGCATGGTAGAAATTTCACATGGTAGCTCTATGCGACTGTCCAGGACAAGACAAAAATGATCAAAACTATCAAAGTTCACCAAGTGGAAGATGGTCTGATGAACTTTGTGAGACTCTTGAGGCTTTACTAGGTACCCAACAAGGCCAGATCTTGGCACTGTTCATTCTGCAGGTGGAAAGAGTGGCCCAGCAGAGAAAAACTGTCACTCCGTGGAGGTCAATGGAGGAAGAGAAGCCAATTCCAACATGATTTTCTCCTTTCCCAACAGATATGCAAAAGAATAACAGCTCAACTTTTCGGAAGGGCTTGGACCGGCAACTCAAAGGTAAACATATCAAAGAGATAGTAAAAAAAAACAGAGATGATATTATCAGGAAGTTTGGTGTGAGATTCTTGCAAACCAGTTGCCTTTTCCCTTTGAGGCCCAGCAAGCTTGGGTTGAGTGGAGATCTCCTAGTTTTCAGCAGCAGGCACAGGTTGGTCAACTCTGTGTCACCTCCTGCCAGCTGTCTTCTTGACAGCCATACTGTTTGTTGGTGGAGAACGTGCTGCTAAGACTCAGAAAGGATGCTAATTCAGGTGCCTCTTAATTTAAGATCCAGAATAAAATCCAGCAATCCAACCAAGCTGGTAGAGAAGGAGGAGGCGAGGTTCAGAACTGATAGTTGTCTCTCTTTGGATAAGATCACTGAGTAAAAAAATAAAAGAAGATTTTATCCAACAAGAACCGAATAGCTGCAGGGCAAAGAGAGGTTTTGCAGAGAAGGATAATCCGTAACATTCAGTGCTGCAAATTTCACCAGAATTGTTCTGCAAATGTACCTCTGCTTTTGCTTTCCCAGCTGCCCTGCAAAACCACCGTCGCTTGTTGCTGACCCAAACTGAGAAGCTGCGCATCAATATGGAAGATACCGAGCCATGCAAATGTCTTGAAGTCTACTACCCTGACCTCCTGCTACTCAACAGGCCCTATTCCAGCCACACCAGCCATGATTATTTGCAGCTGGCTTCTCATCAGGCATGGCTTCGTTCCTACCATGCCTCTTCCCATCTGGACCTGTGTCATCTTTTCTCTCCTTTTCCCCAGGAGAGCACCTTGCCTCACCGGGTGATGCTGAGTGGCCCTGCTGGTATCGGCAAGACCATCATTGTCCAGAAGATTCTCCATTATTGGGCACTAGGCAGAGCCTTCAAAGGCTTTCTTTGTGTCCTGGATTTTTCCTTCCAGGAGCTCAGTCTCATCACCACAACCCAGAGTTTAGAAGAGTTGATTTGCCATAAGTTCCCACATCTGAGCAGAGTTCTTGCTGCATTGCTGGAGCGACCAAGGGAGCTCCTCCTGATTTTGGATGGACTGGATGAGTTCAGGCATCCACTGGATGCCAAACATCCCTGCCTCTGGCCGGATGAGTCAGGCCATGTGAAAGATGTGGTGTGCGGTCTCCTCTATGGGACTTTGTTTCCTGAGTCCACCATTTTGGTCACATCGAGGTCTTCTGTTCCTCTTCCACCAGAACTTTTTAACCGTCATGTTCTTATCCTTGGTTTACAAGAAGCACAGGTGAAGGACTATGTCTCCCAATTCTTCCAGAGCTCCAGACATGGCACGGAAGTGATGAACTACCTCTCAACTCACTGTGGCTTAGCCAACTTTACCTTCATTCCTCTCTACGGCTTCATTCTCTGTACAGCTCTAAGCCAGGACTTCCCAGAGGAGGGGGGGATCCGAGCCTCCACACCCAGCACCATCACTGAGCTCTATCTGCTTTATGTGTGCACCATGCTGAAGTTACACAAGCTTCCTTCTCAACGAGAAGAAGCAAGGAAGTGGGATCTGAGGAGGGAGAAAGATTTGCTGCTGCAGCTTGGTCACCTGGCCTATGTTGCCCTGCTAAGGGGACAGACCGTGTTCCGTATAGATGAACTACAGGAATTCGGTTTGGATCTACAGAATCTGCCACCTGTTTATCTGAACCAGATCTTCTTCAAGGAGACCAATGAAATCTATAATTTCTTCCACCTGACCATACAGGAGTTTTTGGCTGCATTGTACTCGGTGGTTAACTTGGACTTCAACGCCAGGGAATTAACTTATTGCCTGGATCTCTGGTGGAATGGAGAAACTCCAGAAGATCAAGATCCCGCTAGCCTTCTGTACCCAGCAGAGGGATCTGCTGGTGGATTTTACAGTCATGCCTGGCAATCTTTGATCAGACACCCACAGTGGGACAAACTGCAAACATTTTCCAGGTTTTTGATGGGATTGTTGACCTCTAGACTGGAAGGTCTGCTTGGGAACCGTTGGGAAGGAGACCCACTCCTAATTCTGGCAGACTGGTTTGGAAAAAAGGCTTCATGTGACTCTGGTCAGAAGCTACTGTCCTTGATACATTGCTTAGCAGAACTGCGCCAGGATGATGTGACCCAGAAGGCCCTTTCCAAGATGGGCGAGGTTGTGGATCTGTTCAAGGTGACACTGAACCGAGGGGATTGCGCTGCTTTGGCGTATGTCCTGAGTTGCTCAAAGTCTCAGGTGCTGCCGAATCTCAACTTAAGCTACAGCAATATGGGCACTGGAGGGCTGAAAGAGTTGCAGGGCTATCTCCATCGCTGCAAAACTCTGCAGTGAGTATCAGTTTGGGCAGTTTGCTGGCTTTGACCTAAATAGGCAGGGAGGATGAGATTGAAAGAAATCAATATCCTATTCTCAGCTCCGCAAGAGAGGCAGAATCTAAGGCGGATCTATTCCACATTGTGTCTGATGGTGGTACATTTTTAAATACCACACAAGTTCCCTTTCCTGGGCCTTTAAATCCCGATCATGCTTGTCTTACAGAGAAATGTGACCTTTAAGCTACCAGAGTAGCTAAAGGCAGTGGCTGCAACTGTACAAGCATGCCAGAAATGGTTAGCATTAACCTTGATATTTAACCTGTTTGATAAGCTGTTGATCCTTGTGGGTTGTGCACGTTCAGAGAATGGGTTCATGCTGTAGCCCAGTTAAAATCCGTTATATTTCAGATTGCAATACAGTTCTCTAGACTGGGAAGCAGCAGAAATTGAAGCGATAGTTCTAAAGTCCCCCCAGTGCTGTCTGGAAAGACTGGTGTAAGTAGAGACGCTCATAAAATGCTTCCTTTTAAAATGCATGTTGGCAGGGGGACTCTGGGAATTGAGCCGCCAAGGTGGGGGGAAAAAGTGATTTTAGGACTACTACTGATGAAGCTTCCTTTGCGCAATTAAGCTAGCTCCTCTATGGAACGAAGGGTGGAAGTTTGTCCTCCGAGCTTGTGGATCGGTTTTCGAACATTTTGTTACCAAGCTAGGTAATCAGTGGAAATCAGGGGATGTCAGTATTCTTCTGCTGATCAAGGGCTTTGGATGGCCAGCGGATTTTGTGATGGAGAGGTCACATCAGGTGAAGGTCAAGTTAGATCAGGGTTTTGGAATGGGGAGATCACAATAAAGGATTGAATTGAATTGAATCTTTCTTACTCTACCCAAAGGTTTTGTGGAAACCAGTTGAGATACAATGGGGCAAGTTTCTTATGGAATGCCCTTTGCGATAACACTACTCTAGAAGAGCTTCATTTGGATTTTACAGATCTTACGGACAGAGGCCTTGATAACATTTTGGATTCTCTATCGGGAAATACAACTCTCCAGCTCCTGAGGTGGGTTTCCTTCTTAGGTGCCCGTTCATTATGAGATTTTTCGCCAATGTTCTGATGGTCCGAAGGTTGAACAACTAGAAGACCTCCAAGTTCACTTCCAACTCTGTTGTTCTGTTCTGTTTTGTCTTTGCAAAACATACAGAGACAATTAAATCAAGATCCTAGGTGGGCTTTCACCAGGTGGAGGTCAATTCATTTGATTTCAAGCCAGCATTGGCATCTGGCTTGGGAATTCAGGGAGCCAAAACCTGACATAATTGGAGGGCACTCCATTTGGGGAAAAGGCTACCTGTATTGTCCCAAAGGTGCTTTTTCAAGAGGCAACTGGACTTTCTGGTTTTTCTTTGAAGACATTTCGCTTTCCATCCAAGAAGCTTCTTTAGTTCCGACTGGATGGTGTGGAATGGAAGGATTTATAGTCCTTGTAGACAGCTTGGTCATTTGCATCCTTTTCAGTCCTTGAGGCCACTTGGAAGTTTATCTTTATCCTCAGAGTCACCTGAGTAATATCTCTATTGCGCTTCGGTTTAAAGCTTATTTAATTTATTTTTACAAATAAACTCTCAGGAAAAACCAAAGCTTTAAACATTTAACATTTTATTTACAATTCTTACTTTAGATGACTGGTTCAGCCAGTAGATCTTTTTGAGAGAAGATACTCCAAAAAAAATTGCTGTTATGTCTGCAAATAACCAGGAATTTTGGGGTTGCAAATAAATGTTAGCAAATAGGCAAACTTGCAAAAATGGAACCCTGCAAATACTGTAACGCAGATTTCCTAGGCATGTAGCAAAGCCATTAGAAAGTATCTCCAAGGCGTTGCTTTCAGTATTGGAAGTAATTCATAACGTATTTTAGCTTTATTAGCACATCCTTCAACTGGGCCTAGCCATATTAATTTCAAATCCTTTCTCAGCATTACAGGGAATGGATTTAGCCAAGCAGGCCAAGATATCCTCTCTGAATTGCGTCACAGAAAACCCAAACTTAAGATTGTCAGTTTCCTGTCTGATACGGCATTGCTCCAGAATTATCTGGATTGGGTGGACGAGATCACAATTGAGCAAATGGAGTTGGTCAACAATTCTGGAGCTCTGGACACAATTCTGGAAACTTTGATAGACAACAGAGATGATCTAGATGTTAGCCAGGAAGCTCAGGAAAAAGCTGGAGAGCTAATGGAAAAGATCTGTGCCATCCTGAAGGAGGACAAAAAAGAAGGAAAGAGCAACAAATCCTATTTAATCTGATCTGTGAAGTGGGACGATTTTTGTGAGCCAAAATTTCCTCAGAGTTTCTTACCTCTTTATTTGAGCCCATCTATGTTTTTCATTAAATAAAGGAATATAGTCTTTGATTTTGCTACCATCTGTTCACAACCATTCCAAGTAACTTACGACTGGTCATTGTACAGGTAGTCCTCGACTTACAAATGTTCATTTAGTGACCATTCAAAGTTACAATAGCACTGACAAAAGCGACAAGACCATTTTTCTCAGTTACGACCTTTGCAACATCCCCCATGATTATGTGATCAAAATTCAGACACTTGAAACTATTCATCTCACAGATGCATGAACTTCAACACCCAGAATTCCCCATGGCTGGCTAGGGAATTCTGGGAGTTGAAGTCCACACATCTCAAAGTTGCCAAGGGAAAGAAAAACTGGCTTATATCTGAGATGTCAAGAGGCTGAGGGAGCCCAAAGCCTCCCATTTTTTTTCATCCATCTCAGAAAAAAGGACTTTTCACAAATCTGCTTTTCTGCCATTTCTGTAACATTTAACTATTTACTAAGACTGTACTACTATTCTCATCCTTCCTATTTACCTATCTCCTCCCATTTATGACTATAACCTTGTTGCTTATAACATTACAGTTTATATTATTTTATTTAGTTTCCTGGTATGATTTGATTGCTTATTTAGTTTTCAATGACTATCACTAAGTGTTGTATGTTATGATTCTTGATGAATGCATTTTTTATGTACACTGAAACCTTATGCACCAAAGACAAATTCCTTGTGTGTCCAATCACACTTGGCCAATAAAGAATTCTATTCTATTCTATTCTATTC
>JANHFJ010008754.1:0-16140 GCA_032468195.1 Cerberus rynchops
AAATTAAATTAAATTAAATTAAATTAAATTAAATTAAATTAAATTAAATTAAATTAAATTAAATTAAATTAAATCAAGTGATGTGGATTGAATCTCCTGGTTTGAACTGTGAGCGTTATAATTATGTTTATATAATTATAATTATGTACGTTGTTTGCTTGTGGGGGTTTACAATTTGAAATAAATGCTTGATTAATTCATATGTTTGTTGTCACACTAAAGAATTTTGGAGGCTGTCAAATCAGTAACTTTACTGGAGACCTGAGTAGTTAACATATGATTTCCTATACAGTATTTCTAACAGTTATATATTGTAAATCTATAAATTCTTCCCACATAAATGAATATCTGCCTAAGACAGAATTGCCACAGGAGAAGTCCAAGTCTGCCACCAATAATATGATTTCTCCAACAAGAGCAATCCTTTGACTTTTTTCCAAGTCCATATGGCTCAACTGTTAACTTTTAACCCTCAAATAAAGTAAAGCATGCTTGATTAGGCCTGATACGCTTCAGTGAGCTGTATGGGCCTACTGGCCAGCCAGATGCTCACCTCTGTCCTTCATTCTTCTCTTGGATACTTATTTAGAATTCTCTACCCCAAAGGTGATGGAACTTGTTAACCCTCTAAAAATTACAGGATAAAGAGTTTTGCCACTGGCCATTCTGGCTTTGAATATTGAAAACCAAATACTGCAACAACAGTTGTGCCAAAGAGGCTTATCTTGTAGCTTAGTCTTACAGTGGCAAGCAGTCCAGAACACAACTGCTTAGGCTGGAAAGTGGAGGTGACAGCACAGATGTCTCCATGGGAATGTTGCAGCTGGTATAGGGAAAGCTCAAGTGAGCCGATGCCTGATAAAAAGATTTAGCAGTGTGCTGTTGCAAAACCCAGCAACCGAATGCAGATGATTATGCATTTGGTTAAGGGCAATTTTATTGAAAAGCAGCCTCAATTCAAATGTTGAAGAAGCCCCTCAATGTTAGGCTTCTGATTTAAATCTAATTATAGCTTATAAGGTACCGTTCAGCCTAGAGGGCAAATCACTTCTAGATTTAGTTCCAGTCAAATCTTGCTCTGTTTATTTGTTTTGCAGTAGTCTGTGGACTCAATGTAAAATGTAAGTTTTAGGTTGATAAAGGCTTTTTACATTTGGGATGGATATAGAGGGAAGTGCTGTCACAGTGGTGGCTTTTCTACCTCTCTGGGATCAGTTGAGGGGTGTGTAATTTTTTTAAAAAAGCAAGGATTTTTAAAAAAGCAAGACACTCATGACTGTCATTTTATCTTTTTTGACACTCCCACTGCCATCTTACAGACACTCCTGTGATCAACACAAAACATTCAGATTACTCTATGCTACACAGACAAGGTATATGACAAACAGCCATATTTCACCTCCAAAAGGCACTTCATACTAAGGAGGCCAGGCTATTTGAGGTGCCACAATAATGACAGACAATTGACTGAGCTCCTGGACATCATTTATATTTATTTATTTTTATTTATTAGAATTTATCAAACAATAATGAAAGCACGAATACAAGAGTAAAAAAACAACAACAATAAAATGATGATAGGCATCTTGGTGCACTTATGAACGCCTCCTCTACTGGCATGACTGAAACTATGAGAATTTGTAGCTGAAACAACTGAATCAGGAAGAGCATTCCAGAGTTCGACAACTCTATTACAAAAGTCATATTTTTATAGAGTCTCTTCTGGCTCTTCCCATAGCCACAATAGATTTCAAGATCTAGTGAAGAAGTATACAAAGTAGTCTTCAATTTACAATTTGTTTAGTGACTGTTTGACGTTACCATGGCTCTGGGGGAAAAAATGATTTATGGCCACTTTTCATATTTACCACCATTGCAGCATCTCCATGGTCATGTGACCAAAATTCAGTTGCTTGGCAATGGACTCATATTTATGATGGTTGCAATGTCCTGGGGTCTGGTGATCCCCGTTTGCGACCTTCTGACAAGCAAAGTCAATGGGAAAGCTGATCCGTTTATCAACCGTCTTAACAACTGCAGTGATTCACTTAACAACTGTGGCAGGAAAGGTCGTAAAATGGGTGGCAAAACTCACTTAACAACTGTCTTGCGCAGTGTCAGAAATTTTGGGCTCAATCATGGTCATAAGTTGAGGATTGCCTCACCTCGGGAATCACCTCGTGAGGCAGGGAGAAGAGTTGCCACCAAAGAAATGGTCAGATAAATTGCAACCTAGCCTGAAGAAGGAATTTGGGCAAGACACACATCTAAGAAGGGAACCTCTCTTGTTTCTTGGACTGGAGGAGAAATGCATATTCAGATGGCACAATATTGTATTAATATAACCTTAGAATAAAGTACAATTAATTCCTCTGGCTGTGTTTCCTATCTGGACTTCTTCACAGGGATGACAAGGAGGGATGCAGAGCTAAGCAATACAACTTTTAGAAGGAGAGGGCTGTCTTACTTCAAAGAGGAATTTCAAAGCATCATTGAAACAAAACACCTATTTGAAGTCTTGCCCAAAATGACAAAGGCAAACACACAGTACCTCTGATGTGCAAATGGGCACACAACTTCCAAAGGCTGAATGAAAGCTGTCTTCACACGCAGCTGAAACTGTCTCTACCTATCAAAATGAATGCCTTTGAAAGCTGGAAGGGGTCTTTGTTTTCAGCCCAGTGTGTGAACCTGCCACAAAGAAGGATGCTAATAAGGGCCTTCAGATATTATAATGTCAATTATGGTAGTTCTGCTTGTTCACTTGGTTGCTCTGCTTTTGCCAAGCTACCCAAAGTGTGAGGTAGAGATTGAAGCATTCCATAAGCAGCCCCACATGCGTGAATCTTACCTGAGGAAGTGTACTAACGTAGGTTTTATAACTATACCAGAAAGGAGTTTTTTTTAACAGTCAATACATTATCTTAAGTGGCAGCAATGGCTCAGCAGTTAAGACACTGGACTTCTCAGCTGGAAAGCCAACATTCCAGCTTTGAGACCTGAGCATTATGCGACAGGGCGAGTTCCCATCCTTGCCCTAGCGCCTGCCAACCTAGCAGTTTGAAAGCATGCAAATGTGAGTAGATAAATAGGTACCACTGTGGTGGGAAGGCAACAGCACTCTCTGATGTCATGCTGGCCCTATGACCATGGAAACGTCTTTTGACAACACCAGTTTCATTGGCCCTTGAAATGAAGATAGTACCACCCCCTATAATTGGCAACAACTAGCAAAGTAAAATCAGCAGGGACTCACTCATTTAACACATTATTGTAGTATGTTGGAGATTGTGGGCTGCTGCCATCCTAGGTAGAAACCTTTATTTAGATTTTTTTTAGGAAGCCATGAAGAAAACATGCATCCGCAACTTTCCTCATAAGGAAAATAAAATAGAGATGAAGTAGTAACTGGCCTAGAATCTGAAATCAGGTAAGATTTAATGGAGGATGAAATGTATGAACATGAGATCATCCAGCAACCAAAATAAAGCATTAAAAGCAGGGGCACCAGAAAGATCAAATTGGTCAGAGCAACTGGGCAACAAAAACCATCTGCATGGTGTTTGTGATCAGAAATCTCAACCTGCTTTAACTCAAACTGTTCTTGATGTTACAGATCCAGATAAACATTCATGTAATGGGGAGAGGGTCCATGGTGCTCTCTGAGCTTGCTTGTTTTCTTGTAGATGTTTTCTTACCCAAACTAGGTAACATCATCAGTGCTAGTAAGGAGTAATATTTGCTGTCAGTTTATATTCTGGTGTCTTGCATGTTTGTGTGGGTGGTTGGGGCATTTACTGATGGCTCTTTGGCAGTTTCTTGATTGGAGTAATTGCTTACTTGATTGTTGGTCTGAAGTTAACCTTGGAGTTAATCTATGCTGATCTGGATGGTGATTATTGGTGGAAAGGTGCTGGAGTCTTTTTGTTCTCTTTTGGGCTGGTTGATTTTTCATAGTCTGTAGATGTTCTAAATGTCTACCTGTGTATTGATGGCTGATTTGTCAGAGTGCCAGGCTTGTAGAAATTCCCCGGCATTTTTTTGCACTTGGTCTGGTCTAGGATTGTCACATTTCCCCATAATTAAAAAGGTATTTAACCATTATAAACATTCACACATATAAGGTTATACACATTGGTAAAGTCACATCTCTGGTATTCTATATTCTGGTAGCCCTGTTCAGTTGTTATTGCTTGAAGTCCTAAAGAAAAAAAATGAAATTGTGCAAACATTATTTGCTTTCTATACACATTGAGTTGACTCTCTCGACTTTTCCAGGCTGGTCTGAAAAACAGATTTTTAAGTGTTTAAATGTATCTTCTTTATGCAAGCAGTGCCCAACTTTTAAATGACATTCCAGAGACCACTTTACAAAAATAGTTCATGGGACCAGCCAAAAGACAATTTCATTTACTTTTCTATATTTTTATTAATCAAAACCAAAACACTCAAGAGTTAACAAAGAATATGAATCACATTTCAAAAAGCAAAGTAAAGCTGAAAAGGGAAAGAAATATGTGGTGTATGTATACATGAGTGAACACACACAAACACAGATATATTAATAAATTCATATATGTAAAAAAAAACCACTGTTGTATCATATTTTATATAAATTGTACCCTGCTCTATCCAAATATTTCTAAGCAATTTACATGATTTTATTTCAGTATTTCAATTTACAGCAACAATTGTATGGACAAAAGTAATCTGTTAGGAAACTATTTGTTCATATAATTGAAAAAAATGACTATAGTTGACCTGTTGCAACCGTGGGATTTTTGCAACCTTTTAGTATTAATTGTTCAGTTCTAGCACTCTTTCCCGTGATTTCAAATATTACTGATTAAAGATGCTTTCATGTTTTAAAATAACAACCCAGCAACTAACAGCAAAAACTTAATCTATTTCTTATGCTACACACTGATAAATGTATTAAAAGTGGAGAATAAACAAACATCAACTTTCATTTGAACTGTGTTAGTTGAATTAAATGTTCATGACAAATTATAAGTGGGCATTGCATTCTGGAGATCTCTTTCAAGACAGCTTTCAAGTCTTGGGCAACTGAAGCAACTTCTGGATTTCATGTGAAGCATCCTGATGGTCATGATTGGCATAAAAGCACTATGGGGTAGGGCAGCAGTCTCCAACAGTTCTGGCTTGGCAGACTGGTGGAAGTGGCAGGGGAGAGAGTGGATGGTTTCGTGCATATGCTGCTCCCCCAAATTCAGCTTCAAGCACATGTACCTCACACACCACTTCAGTGGTCGGTTCTGAATGGGCAGTGGCCCAGCATTGGGCTGCAGACCAGGGATTGAAGATCACTGGGATATGAGCACTATATGTAGGTATAATCTGGACAGTTATCTTACTGCCTTTGCTGCTCCCTCCAAAGTTCAGGAATGGATCAAAACTGAAAGATGCACTCATCTGCAAAATGGAATCTGTGACATTCCAAGGTTTCAGATGATATTTTTTATGGTTTTGGTACCACTGTGTTCTAATATTTTATTATTTTGCGTCACTGAAAGAATTCTGTTCCTAAGTTACATTTGGTATTAGAAATATCTTTGTAGTCAGCATCTTTTCTATGCAAATTACCAGAGTTACATTAACACAATAGATTATTAACAGTCTTGAATGAACAATACTGTATTCTAGAGTTGTGCTGGTTACTAACACCAAAAATTAGTTTCCTCAGGTAAACTTTTATATCACCATTTATACAATTCTGGGTTCTGTCCTCCCACAGTTAAGGATACATCCATTATTATGAAGATATAATTACTCTTCTTAACTGTAATTACCATATATAATTATAGTTAAGAGGAGTAATTATACCCCCATATTATTGAAGTATATAATTCAAGATCTTTTCAATATGGGATTTACAAAAATATATGTTTAAAACATATCATATCTCTGACTCTATTAGAACAATTTAAACTGATTTAATCAGCAAATTTGGAAAGAACATAGATTATAAAAATGGAATCCTGGGATTTTCACTCTGCAGAAGATCTCACTTAATTTAGTTACATTTATTTGTGAATGTTACTTTTTCTTTTTTTAAAAAAAGGGAGACATTTGTTATTTTCAAATCCCATTTGTACCTAAGGACTTTCAGAAAAGTCTTTTTATAATAGATTGTGTATAAACCACTGAGGAAAAATAGCACAGTAAAATTCATAGAGCTGACATACCTCTGCTTTATAAAGTAGATTTATAGTTAGCGTGAAAAGGGAGTATTGTAAGAGTACAAAACCAGGCTTGCTGTAAAACTAGTACAAAATGTTTGTGTATCCTTAGGTTTCAGCATGTTGGGTGTCTAATGCTGAAACATATCTGTACCTCTTTAACTATGGAAGTCCAAAATCCAGATTTGGGGGATTATAGTGATAGAAACTAGTGATAAATGTTAGTATTAGTTTGAAGGTAATAGAATAGAAATTAATTCAATAGAACAATGTTGACTTGCAATCATCTATAGCTCACTAACTCTATAGTGTTAGTTATTTTGGGATGGTATAATATCAAACTACCGATACTTAGAAAAACAATTTTTAAAAAGTTTGAAGAAGTTGGCTGTCCTCTCTAACATTTTTTGTATGATTCCTCTGATCTTAAAACCTTTTTGTCTATGGCTATATTGTCCTCCCAAGAGTGGCCTGAGCATGCAAACTGTGGCTTCATGGCCCTGGACACTCCTGATCTAAACTGGTGGTGGTTGGAAACCTATGGACAAACAGGACAACCTTCCACAGAATCATCTAATCCCATGGAACTAGGACATCTGCAGCAAGTTATTAAAGATAATTGAAGAAAAAAAGAGACAGTTCTTGATCCAAGTAAACTGAAGCCACATTATTAACTCAAACCAAATTATTAAAAATATTTGGAATAACAGCAAACTTTATGTTCAGCAACCAATGGCCTCAAATAATCAAGTCACTAACTAAGCATTTTTTTCCACTAAGTGGGATTTTGGAGTGGAGGGAGGAAATAGGAAAAGGTCATATACCCAAGCTAACTTTGAATTAAACTTTGCTATTTGTTTGGATAGTATTAGCATGGACAGTTTTATTCATCAATCCATTTTCATATATATATATATATATATGTATGTATGTATGTATGTATGTATGTATGTATGTATGTATGTATGTATATATGTATATATGTATATATGTATATATGTATTATGTCCAATCTCCAAGTCCACAGGCACAACTCTCACCCTTTTGTATTATGTTTCTTTTTTCTTCTATTCAGTCCCAAAGAAATATAGTTGTTTTTTTTCTCCTTCTAAACCTCCTTAGTCCCTTTTGTTAGTTCAGATTGTTATTGTAATCCTGTAATGAAGTGTTTTGCTTCCAGTATATTTTGGCTGTAGAAAGCTCCTCCCATCAGCAGGTGGCACTGTGACATCAGGTTTCTAATGACAAACAGTCTTTAAAGATTTCTGTGTCATTTATTTTCAAAAGTCCAACTTTATAAATTCTTTTAAATCCATAATTCCACCATCTTCAAAAATGGCTATCCAAGAAAATGCCTTTTCATCTTAGACTTTCAATTCTCTGCATTTTGACCATCAGCTGATGCCTTCCCCTTTCTGCCCTCCTTTCTGTTCCACCTTTTATTTTTTATTTTTTCCTCCCGAGGTAAATTTGCTGCCAGTTCCAAATTCCAGGTAGTTTCGAGAGTCTTTTTTTTTGTTAAAGAGTCTTTTTGGGGTTTAATTTTAAGTAAAAATAATTCTTCTCACCCAGTTCCATGGCTGTTCACGATCTCCTCTCCTGCTCTGATCTTAGCTGATCAGTCCCAGTTGTCCCAGCTGTTTGGTGTCCATTTCTGACCGTCCTGCTGTGGCTGAGGGGACTTTCAGGCCTGACCTCACCAGACACCCCTCTTTTGCTTCGCCGTCCCTACAGGATGGCTTTCACCTCCCTTCAGAGCCCATGAGCCGGGGATGCTAGAACGAAAGTGGAGCAACTTGCCTGGACAAGGTGATGCTGGGACGTCTACAGGAACATGTTTATGTATCTTCATATTCTTTGTATAAACTGAAAATGACCAGTTTGTATACAATAATTTTAGACATGTGAATTATCTTTAAATAAATTTAATTTTGCTTTAGATATTAAGCTTCTGAAAATAGAAAGTAAAAAAAAATCTATCATATAAATGCAATTTGTATACAAACATTGTAAAAATATATAAATCAATCAATTTTTATTATGGTTACAGACCAGCATTACAAATAAAAGCATTAAAAGTAACAGTAAAAAATAAATAAAAAACAGACAAAATAATATATTATGATTAGTAGTGGATTATCAGTCTGCCTGATTTTGCATACAATATAACAAAATTTTGCTACTTTCAAAGAAACTACTTTGGGTATTTTATTAGGTGAGGTGTTAAAAAGCAGGTCCATGAGTCCTTATAGAAGACATAGTAAAGTAGGATATATGTTAACCCTGGAGGGGTTGACGCAGCGATGTTGGACAGAATTGTGGGAAGGAGGGGGAGTAGAGGTAGCTGGGGGGGAAATGTAGCCAAAATAACATTCTTTCTTCTGGGAACAAAGGACACTGTCACCAGTATCTGGAAGGGCATGGATGGGAATCACCAAGACTTGGGAGGATGCCCTGATTAGGGCATGTGATGCTTGTGTGTGATGGGGGAGTGGATTTTGAATTGGGTGGGGAAAACCCAGGAGACTTCAGAGTCGGGTTTTCACCAGCCATGCCAATATGAGATGCCTAATAAATTAATGCTTAATAAATAAATAAAATATATCCCTAATACTTTGAGAAAGCCTCTGGCCATGGAGTTTTGATTTCATCTGGGCTGTTGGAACCTTGACACATGAGCTGTTAGTGTCAACAACCCCTTGTCCATAGGACACAATTTCAGCCCATATGGTATTTTTTTTTGCAATACCCCTTCAAAATTATACAAAAATCTAAGTTTGCTTTCATGTCATGGCTTGAATCAGCAATTAAACACAAAGACTTCTTTAAAAATATAAAATTTCTTGCAAAGTTGATATTTAACAAACTATAACAGAGTTGTCATGATTAGAATTTACAGGAATAGAAGTACAGAATTAATTATCATGCCTTAATTTATTAGATCTAAATCCAGCTGATGAAATTGTTCAGAAGAGGCAAGAAGAGTTAAACAGCTGAGATATCATAGATAGAACCTAATTATAACATTTTGATATAATTGTTTGCAATGCAGAGGAGGAATGAAGAATAGTAATTTTCTAAGGCTGATTAATAGAGAGCATGAAACTACTCATGAATAATATAATGTTTATTTATTTATATGTAGCACTACATTGCATTTGACTTTCCAGAGAAATATAATATTAAATATATGCTTGGGTAGCATAAGATTTTTTTACTTAAAAAGAAATACAGATTTAACTGAATTAAAGTGAAAGGTCTCTGATTAAAGATATTATCAGGATTCCAAGCAACAGACCCAATGCAATCAAACCTCTGAGGCTTAGGTGTTTCTCAAAGTACAATTTTATCAGGCATGTCATTTTGGCACATCTGGTGAAAACCCAACTCTGAAGGTCCCGGGGTTTTCCCCACCCAAATTAAAAGTCAAAGTTCTTTCCCTTAGTCCACATGTCCATCATGTGGTCCAATCCAGCCACAGCCACAACCCCAGTTCATTTCAGTCCACATCGCCCCAGTACCTGATGAGAATGTCCTTGGTTCCCAGGAGAAAGAACTTTATTTTGGCTACAAGTCCCCAGCTATTTGTATTCCCCCCTCCTGTTCCCACAGCTCCAACCAACGTAGCTGTGGCAGCCGTGAAGATGCTCCAAAAAGGCTTCAGGGTTGGCAGGCTGCCCCTTCCCTTCCAGGTGAAGAGGGCCTCCTGCAAGAAAGAAAATACAGGGGAGTTAATCTATACCAACTTCAGCCTCTCCCCCCCCCCCAAAAAAAGGCAGCTCCCATATAGCCTTGGATAAGGAATATCCCTTCCAGTGAACTAGATATTATAAGCAACCCTGGCATAAGCAGGAGTCTAAAATATTTTTCACTTCATAATGGGTCTCCCCTTGTACTACAGTATGTGGCTGCCCAGTCTACTGATCTTAATTGGAGCCTACCACAAGCTTTAACAGGCTGCTATGAAAAACCAGATGCACTTTCCCTAACATGCATGGGAGATTAAGCTGGAGAGTTACAGGGTTTATTACTTTCACTATCGGGAATGGCCCTATGAACTTTGAACCCAGCTTCTTACTTGGCAGCTTCAGTTTTAGATACTCTGTTGACAAGTACACTTTCCTATTGACCCGGAAGGGGGGTTGGGGGGAGCGGTATTTGTCGACTTGCATTTTATAGGTTTTGCCACTTCTGTCAAAGCTCACTTTGTATTTTCTCACCCCTGCTTCAAGACTTCCATCCACTAATTCAAAGACATGGATGATGGTGATTCCCTGGGCAGTTCAGGCATGGGGACATACTCCATACCACTGCTGACGTGAAAAGGGGGTTAGGTCGGTGCTACTGTGCATTGCATTGTTGTAGGCTACCTCTGCAAAAGGCAGCAAGTCTGCCCAATTTGACTGCTGGTAGTCAACATAGCACCTTAGGTACTATTCCACCATGACATTTGCTTGTTCAGGTATGCCATTCATTCTTGGATGAAAAGCTGAGCTAAACCCCTGTGTGGACCTTATGGTCCTGAGGAATTCCGTCCAGAATTTTGCTGTAAATTGGACCCCTGTATCAGAGATAATCCTGCAAGGCACCCTATGTATTCTCCATAGTGTAAGAAGCATAGCCTCCAATTGACTGGGATTGGTCAGCAGCGATCACGTGATGAGTCAATTTTTCTATAAAAGCTCGCCATTACTGGCCTTAACCCAGTGTTTTATCGACTCAGCTTCGCTGATCACTTCTCTGCCGGAGCCCAGTCAACTGGAGACTTTCTTCGTGTCTTTTAAAAAGAATATTTTCTGTGAGGTATTTCTTCTGGTTTTCTTCAGATACGTAACAAAAGGCACAGGATAAAAAGAGAGTTGGCTGCGGGAGCGGTCTTTTGGCCCTCCACCCCCTCCCTCCTCTGCGCTAATTGCACGCAGCCACACAAGCCGATAGCCTACATTCGTGAGGGCGTGATTGCTTTTAAACTCACGGCAAGCCAGCAGTGCTTTTCGGGTGAGGCTCATTCCCCTCATGCTTGCAAAGAAAATCAGAAAGGCGTTGTTTCTCCGCTTCTCAGAAGTGTGTGCCTAAGTTGTTCGCTGCTGCCGTGCAGCTTGTAAAAGGCTAGAGTTTTACCTCAGCCTCCTTCACAATTGCCCTTTCTCCCCTCCTCCTCCCTCTGCAGGAATTCGCTGTGCCAGTATTTTCCATTCGCCGCTGAAATACACTGAAAACCCTCCTTTGCAGACGAATTTTAACAGCTACAAGGATCGTTATTTCGGGGGGGCGGTTCTACCGCTGTGCTGCCTATTAGCCAAGCGCCATCTTGCCTTCTTCCTCGACAAGAAAAAGGGCGCGAAGATACCCAGACGCCATTTTTAGCTGCAAATTTTGCCGTTTAAAGTGGCTTTCCCTCAACTCTTCCTAAATTACATTTAAATTGTATTCACTTACTCCTATGGAAGGGAAGCGAAAACAAATTGTTTCCCTACCTTCTATTACATTATTGTTAGGTCCTAGAGTTTCTTTTTACTATTAAAAAAAAATAAAAAAAATAAAAAATAAAGTGTTACCTTTCCTAGTTAGTTAGAGTTACCTTGAGGTCCAGTTTATTGTTAGATATATTACAAAAATAAATAAATAAATAAATAAATAAAATAAAAATAATAAATAATAATAATAATAAAAAAACAGGGAAGAAAAGGGGAGAGGAGCAATCAATAAATTAGCTCCTAATAATCTGTTTTTCAAAGCATAATTAATTATTCCAAGTTGATTATTTGTGACTAATATTAGCAAGATGGCCACCTTGCCCTCCACCAGTACTGATATCACCTTAGCTACAGATCCCCTTCCAGCACCTAGACAGGCAGTACTGGACAGGGTCCCAGTTCCTACCAAAGCTAGGAAAAAATCTAATTCCTCAAAGCATTCCAAGAGAGATGAGAAAGCTGCTCTCAGCCATCATAGGGCTATAGTGAAACAAGTTAAAGGGCAGAGCAAGGGGCCTCAGAGCCTGCCATTTCTGTTCCTATGCTGTTACCTCCCATGGGTTCTTTATCCCCAGACCGGTCTGATCTTAATACTTCTGTAGACCAGGGTCCACCTTCCACACAAGCCCCTGCTATCATGGCACCATCAACTAAGGAGGACTTATTAGATGTGGTCAAGGACTTAAAATCTTCTATCATATCGGCCATAACTCAAGGCCTATCTGCTATTCAGCATACCCAACCTCGCAGAGCATCTTCCATCCCTGCATCATCAGTGGATCAGATGGCCACTGACTTGCCAGGTTCTGAATTGTGGCCTAGCCACTCGCAGGTGTCATCTCATCACAATTCGGAGTCCGAAGCGGAGGAGGGTGAGTTGCTGGAGGGAACATTCTCGGAGGATGAATCTCCTCTACTGGAGGCTCAGGCAGCACCTGGCCTCTTTCCCCCAGCTCTTTTTAGGTCACTGCTGTACAAGACGAAAGCCACAGCTGACCTGGAGGAGGCACCCCCTGCAAAGGTGGGTGACAAGGTGACACCGTGGGCTAACAACCCATTATTTACAATGCCTCCAACGTGCACTGATGAAGTGCCGACTCCTCAGGTAGTGATTGACAGCATACAAAAGCAATGGCTTAAGCCTGCATCTCATATTGCTCCTTCCACCAATGAGAAAAAGTTCTACTTGCCTGGTAAGGCTCTCAACGATCTCTTGCAGTTACAAACGGTGGCGGTTTCCTTGCTGTCGCCTACCCCTGTCTCAGGCAATCCTTCAGAGTTGCTGAAGCCTGATGACAAAAAGCTTGAAGCCATGATTAAGTATGACCATCAGGAGGCATCATGGGCCATCAAAGCAGCTTCTGCCACAACGTTCTTCAACCGAACCACTCTCATGTGGCTATGACAACTCCAAGAATGTCTTCCACCAATGGATGCCAGAATGCACCACGATGTGAACAAGGTCATCGCAGCCACACAGTTCTCAGCAGACGCTACTCTTGACTCCATCCGCTTCTCAGCCAGAGCAATGGGGGCATCTGCCACCTCCAGGAGGCTCCTCTGGCTCAGAAGCTGGCAAGCAGACAACAAAGAGAAATGGTGCCTTGCTTCTGGCCCATTGCAAGCTGAAAAGCTTTTTGGTACGGTGCTTGAACCATTACTAATCAAGACCAAGGACAAGCGTAAGATATTGCCGTCTCACGCCAAACGAGCCAATTGAAGGTTCAGCCTGTATCCAAAACCTCAAGCCTTCCGAGCCCAGCCTTCTACTGCCTCTACACCAAGCCCAGCCTCCACCCAACCTTTCCACTATCAGCCTTGGCCATTCAATAGGCGACCTGACCATTCCCAGGACTTCAGGGACAGGTACATACAGTTCCCTCAGTCCAAACGTCCCTTTAGAGGGGCTAGAGGTCACCCCGCTAGGAAATCTAGATAGTTCCCTGGCGGATTCCTCCACCGGGGGCCGCTTACAGGGCTTTGCTGCCCAGTGGGAGGGCACTGTATCAGACAGGTGGGTCCTTAATACAATTAGTCAAGGTTTGTCTCTTGAATTCTTCTCCATACCTCCAGATTTTTATTTGGCCTGTCCTGAATCTTCGGACCCTAACATGCAGAGGTCCATGCAACAAGCTATCAAGCATTTGCTCCAGATCAAGGCCATCGAGCCCGTCCCTACTCCACAGAGGGGCTCTGGTTTTTATTCCAGGCTATTTTTAGTCCCAAAATCTTCAGGAGAATGGAGAGCAAATCATGGAGCATTTCCCTCAAAAAGGGCTATTCCAGTGTTCAGAAATAGAATTGATTTAGAAACATTTTGACCTTGAAGTTAACTATTCTAACCCAATAGTTAATAATACAGCCCATTTGAGGGTCACAATTTTCCATAATGGAACATTTTCACATCCCTAAGTAGGCACACTGGAAGTCTCTCTGAAGGTACTTATGTTGTGCAGGTAAATCTTCTTTCTAGTCCAGTCACATGAACCAGTGAGAAATTCTAGGAATATATGAAAGGTACTCCAGTAATTATCATTACCTCTGGTTAACTGAACACAGGTTTACTCAATTAATACTATCAACTGAGTTCACATTATGCATATACTGTATATCATGGGCTGGGTCTGGAAAACATATTTGACTAAAATGGATTATTTGATGGGAGAACAGGCATTCTAGTTCTACCTTTGGCACAAAGCCACCTCAATGACCTTTGGCTAGTCACTTTCTCTCAGCCCTAGAAAGGAAGTAATGGCAAACCTCCTCTAAAAACCCTTATGAAAAAACCTTTAGTAACTTGTCCAGGTAATCTCCAAGAATCAGAGATGAATGAGTAGAAGAAGAAAAATGGTCTTTTACTCAGTCTGTCTTGCAAATACAGGCAGAGAGAAATGGGTGTTTTGAAGAGATAGATAAATTGCATTTCCTTCTTTTGACCTTCTCCAAGCCATCAGCTGATTTTTTTTAAGGCAGTGGCTACATGTTATAACAATGTTTATAAAGGTATAATTCTTTGAAAATGTCACAGGTAAAAGCTCTAGCCTTCTCTTCTTGCCCCCAAATATATGCCATTCAGCATTGATTACACTTAGTTATTATCAAATGCTGCTTGATTCCAAGAAAGATCCATTGAACAGAGTGAGTGGAAATCTAAGTTGGAGCCAATCCACAATAAAATATTTTGTTTTAATTCCCATTTGTTCATATGAAGGATCAACTGCTATATTTGTAATTTTGTTTTTGTGCAGTAAAATCCCATAAACATTTACTCAGAAGAAAATCTTAAATTCATTGTGGCATTAGCTACAATGTCTATTTTAATTAGCAAAAATTTTCTAAGTTGGATTTAGTTTTATTCAGTGAATCAGTCCAACTAACGCATTGTAAATGGTATAGAGCAGCGGTCACCATCCAGTGGTCCACCAACTACTGGCGGTTTGCAAGTTTTGGTGGCCCGAAGAAAAATTATTTGCATTTTTTATATTAGCTCCAACCCCTCCCTCCATCATGGGAGTCCAGGCACCTCTGAGCAGCGTGCGAAACTTCTGCTGCCCGGGAGGAGAAGAGTGCACTGGAGCCCAAATGGCCTTACAATCCTGCAGGTCTTCCCTATGTTTGTGGTCCTCAGTGAGGTACTTCTCCTGAACCTCCTTCTCGATCAGACCCAATTTGAACTGAGCCGGCTGTTTTGCCAACTCTTTGTCATGGTGGCTGCTTAGCTCCAACAACTGCTTCCTGTTGGGGCCTTAAGGAGCCCAGGCAGGGAAGTGGGGAGTGGCTTGGAGAGGAGGGGCAAGGATAGGCCAGCGAGGTGCCCTCAACATGATTGACATTGAGTTGGCCATGCCCACCCAGTCACAAGACTACCTAGCCATACGCCCAGCTGGTCATTAGGCAGATCATATTAGTAGTCCATGAGATCTAAAATTATAAATTTAGTGGTCCCTGAGGTCCAAAAGGTTGGGGACCCCTGGTATAACTAGAGCAGTGGTGGCGAACCTTTTACTTACTGAGTGCCGAAAAGTACGTGCTTTGTGCATGCCATCCGCACTTGCATGCGGCTCTTCCATGTGTGGTGCATGTGTACAACCACATCATCTGCGCATGCATGCAGTTTTTGCACATGCACTGCATGCACACTGCACACAGGCACTCACACACACATGAGCAATTGTGTGCATGCGCAGGAGAGCTCCAAAGACCAGCTGGATTTCCTGTTGCAATCGCACATGCACAGCAGAGGCCTGAAGACCAGCTGGGTCTCTGCAATCATGCATGCATGCGCAATCACATGTGCATGTTCAGCTGGAGGTAAGTTGGCCGACAGCTTGCATGCCCAGCAAGATGGGTCTGTGTGCCACCTGTGGCACCCGTGTCATAGGTTTGCCATCACGGGACTAGAGTATTATGTGAACAATCCAATTGTGGCTTAGTCAGCAAGTTATGTTTAAGTAAAGCTTGAC
>JANHFJ010008760.1:117834-129122 GCA_032468195.1 Cerberus rynchops
TATAGGCTGTTCACCACCCCGAGTCCTTCGGGAGAGGGGCGGTATAGAAATTTAATAAAATTAAAAATTAAATTAAAATTAAGGAGCTACTACCCACAGGCAACACGGACCCTAAACCAAACCACAACAAACCCAGGACTATAAAGTATTCCCATAATCTATCTCTCTCAACCACTCCCTAACTTATTCTCCCTCCCCGTCTATACTATTCTCTTGCCCTACTACCTACAGTCACGAGCGGTCGCATGCACATTTCACTGCATTTCGTACCATGTATGACTGTGCATGTGATGAATAAAATTTGATTTGATTTGAGAAATGTTGGGCTCCATTATGATCATAAATTGAGGACAACCTATATGTTTGGAGAAAAGAAAGTCTTTGGGATTGATTTCAACTTGGTTTGGGAACTCTAGGCCTTGTATGGCATTTTTGTCTATATAGAAATTTCTTTATATCTATCTTGTGAGAATGATATCCTAAATTCAGGACAAACACTTATTCAGATAATGTAATACATGGCCACAAGAAATGCTTAATGGAAACCAAATAAAGACAATCTGAAGAAACAGTAAATAACAGTACTGTGGTACAATGTATTTTCTTTTTTTCAAAAAGCATTTAAAGCATTCTTCTTTTTATTTCACAAAGTGGAATTAATATTGTTAGATGATTGATTACCAAACTTCCATGGGATTTAGAATCCAATATAATTTTTTACATTCATCAATTTCTTTTTACTACTATTTTTTAACTGCCACATTTTTTTAAAAAATTGGAAAACTGACATAGGAAAAGTAGCAATCATGTAGCTTAAAGGGATTTTTTCCTTGAATGGCTTATCTGAATGCTTATCTGAATGATGAAGCCTATGTCATATGCTGAAGCATTCATATGAATTGGCAAGGCAACTAGACTTTCCTTGTTTTTACTTGAAGACATTTCATTTCTCATCCAAGAAGCTTCTTAGTTCTGAAACAATTTTCGGAACTGTACTTAGGGGAAAAAATAGATGTTGTACATTCTGGATTTGAATGAGCATGCTACTTAAAATGCAAACTGCTTAAGTGGAGGTAATGATTACTCAAATGAAATCAGAGCTTGTTCTCATTTGAATCTATAATGCAGAATTTCACAGTGATGTAATTTTATAAGAATCACAGTAGGCACTGAAATCCAATAGAAATTATTTTCATTGACTTTTAAAACCATTTATACTTACTTAATTCAATTAGTGAAAAAACCCAAACCAGTAGTAGTGCTTGAGACCAATCTGTCTGTTATCGTGAATTTAAATATTTTAATATAGATCTTTGAATTAAAATTTGTTTCTTTTTCTCCATTCTCTATCTCATTATAAGCAACTAAAATTACTATATTATATTATTTGAAATCTTTTGTGAGTGGTAAAAAGAATTGTCTTTTTTCCCTTTAGAATATAATTTTCTCTTGATTTGAAATTTTTCTAATGTATTTGCTAAATAAATTTGCTAAAAGTATATTTTTCTTATCATAAGAAATAATTTAGGCTTTTTGTTTCTCTTAGGACTTTTTGTTACAGATATTTACTGTTTTTCAAATATTAATACGGCCAGAAATGTTTCCAAAAGATTGGACAGTGATGCGTTTAGTTGCTAACAAGTAAGATTTCTTAAATACAAATATCATAATATGGGTCTATCTTTATCGAGATTGTGTGTTTATTACTTTCTGTTTACAAAATGCCAACAAATTTCATTTCCTTATAATGTAAGCTGAGGAACTTCACAGCTTTTTTAACCTTATGATCTTATTTGAATATAATATAACTATTTTATTCTGTCTGTCTGTCCGTCCACCCTCTATCTATCTATCTATCTATCTATCTATCTATCTATCTATCTATCTATCTATCTATCTATCTATCTATCTATCTATCATGTTTATGATTGGTAGTTAATGAGATTATCAATCAGACATCTCTTTTATTCCAGTTAAACATTAAATATTTCCCATCTTCTGGTAAATAACAAAGACATGCATTAAATTTAAAATATTTTTAAGATCAGCATAAAATATCAATGTTCCAAGTTGGCAGCATTCCCATGAGACAAAACTTCGAATATTGACTATTTAGACAGAATAAAATGCCTGTCTGTTTCCCCAGGGTCCTCAACAAACTAGATTCTTTTTTTAACACAGTTGCCTAGCTCTTCTATGAAAATATAACACAAACAAATAGTTTGTGTTAGTCAACACTCAAGATGAAAGAGGTGCAATCTAGGTGACATTCAAATTAAAATCAAGATCTTGTTATAATTTAAAAAGAATTTGAGATGGGGATGGGGAAATGCTTAGACAGCTTCAACTATTCATTTCTTTAGCAGAATCATTTAACTTCACTTTTTTTTCACTGAGTCAAATTATTTTAAATGTCTATTGTTTTTCTCCGTTAGCAATAGGCTATGATCAGTTCCTGCTGCTATTCTGTTGAGGCCTGAGGCAGACAGTAGGGCACTGTTCTAATCAACAACAATAACAAAATAATATTGCAATGCAAGTTACAGAACAATGTTTTCTGAATGAAATCATCAACCTTTGGGATTGTAGCAAAAATGGCTGCTTTAATTCTGACTGGAAACAAAATTTCAGAACAGATACTGTACAAATGTTTGGTTTTGTAATACTACACAGTAAGTGAACATAAAAATGTTCTGCAGGCCACCATTGAATAATATTCATCATGCTTTCATGCTGATTAGATGTTAGTTCAATTATACCCCTGCAATTAATTGTCTTTTTGATATGTTAGCAAAGCATATTTATTAGGACTTCTGGGTCTACTTCCTTATTTGGTCTCTATCCTATCTCCCCAAGTCCTATGGCAGTGGTGGCGAACCTATGGCACATGTGCCAGAGGTGGCACTCAGAGTCTTCTCTATGGGCATGTGCACAGTTGCCCCAGCTCAACTCCACCATGTTTCTCTGTTGTTTGCAGGGAAAAATTTTTTTTCCTGAAAATGACAAAATAGAAGCTCATGAAAGAAAAAAATCTCCCTCTTGCAGAGCTGCTTATGTTGTGATGCCCCACCTCCTGCCGACCGGCTGGTCTTTGGGTCTCGGCCATGCACATGTGCACATATACATGCACCTTGCAGTTGGGCAATTGGTCTCTAAAAGGTTCACCATCACTGTCCTATGGTATTTTGACCATGTAGTGTGTCTGCAGAATAATCCAGTTCAGGAAGCAAGACAGAGTTAATATTTGGATAAACACAAGAAAAATTCTTTGCAAAAAATAGATTTGTCTGAGCATGCCTAGGTATCTAAGCTTTTAATAAAATTATGTAAAAGTCCTGATGATATTAACAGCAGTCAGAGATTTTGAACAAAAGGGATGGTTCTGACTTAGAGAGAGCATAAGTCTTCAAATTTTAATTTCATGCCAAAAAGAAAAAAACAGTTGGGACAAACAAACCTAACAATACAATAAGGTGTTACCTAATTCTGTTTCATTCTCCATAATACATTTTGTGAGTTTAAGAAATATATTGAGTATATTTCATAGTCTTCAGAATGAAGTTCAAAGTCTGTATTATAAAACTTATAGACTCCTATTTTAGAACATTTTAAAGGTTTATATTTGTGTATCTTTTTATCTGTAAATGGTTTCTTGCATTAATAAGAAATAACTGATATAAAACAATATGTATATTGTTATGTGAACAATTAAATATATAATCAATCTTTTATTTTTCTAATAGTGTTATTATTACAACAGTGTTATATCTTTCTGATGCCCTTCGCAAAAACTTCTTAAATGAAAATTTTGATTACAAGGTAAACTAGCAGTTAGTTTGCATTAAATTATACATGTTTTTATTTAAAGAATTTGTGTAGCCTCCCATCTTAAACTAAATGCTAGGTGGCTTACAATCAATTATGAAGCTCTTTCTGTCAAATGCTTTTTTACAATTGTTTCTCCAGTTTAATCATCTTACCCCAGTGTATGTGGCAGCAGTGGCAGCTCTTCTGCACCACAGATAAGAAAATATCTCTATATATGTAACATTTAATTCAGATAGGCTTTGCATTTAATATTTCACATTTGAATGATGTTGAATTAGAATTAATTTTGATTTGGACTTGTACTTTAAAACAGTTTTCCAGACACAGGATATAACAGAAGATAGACATCTGGAAAATTCTGGTTGTGGAAAATTCATTATTTATCTACCTTAAAACATTTATATAATAAAAGTTTATGCCAAACTCTGGGGAGCTCCCAATTGATTTTAATGAATATTCATCTTCACAGTGTTTACTTCCTTTTAACTGGGAATAATATTGGTCCTAAGCTCTGTTTTTATAATAAGATATAGTCTTTATAATATGGATCTATGCAATGCAATGCAATACAACACAACACATTTTTATAATAATATAATGCAATGTTTATAATAAGAGAGCCAGTTTTCTGTAGTGGTAAAGGTCTTGGCCTGGAAATAAGGATTCTAGTCATGTCTTAGGCATGAAAACTGGCTGGGTGACGGACTAATCAATCTCTCAATCCAACACACCAAACAAGGATGTTTTGTGCAGGAAATAGGAGGAGGAAGGAGTATTAGTATATTCACTGCCTTGAGTTGTTGATAAAAATAATGGTGATATAAAATTCTAACAAATAAATATTCACTAGTTATTTTAAAATGCACCAAGACATATAAATAAAGTAACATTTACAAATGTAATAAGAGAAAAAAACAAAAAGGAAAAATTAGCAAATTGTAATTCAAGAGGTTTTCAAACATAGTAACGTTTATTAGAAAAAAATCAAAATGACCTTGATATAAATTTCATTGATATTCTCATTATTGCATTACTGCATTTCAATTGTTCTGTTCAAATATTTATTTTGACTTATCTATAAATTGGTTAAATCTAATTCATCGAGTGAGTAAGTTAAAAACTGCTATTCCTTTGATCATGCATGTTCTTAACCTATTCACTTGTTGGGAAGCACCCAGCCTGGCATTGAGGAGAGATCAAGTATAGAATTAGCTTGGAGTCACTGAACAACTGCAAAAGGGCTTGGATTGAGACATACCTTTGGAGCCTTATCTAGGAGTTGACTCAGAGGTGAAATTCAGCAGGTTCTAGCAGGTTCGCTAGAAACAGTAGTAAATTTTCTAAGCAGTTTGGAGAACTGGTTGTTAGAAGAAATCTCCTTTTGTTTTTTTCTACTTTACAGGGTTAATCCTGTAAGGAAGGCAGGGAAAAAACATTCTGGTGTTGTTTCTAGCCTAATCTTTATTGTGCTGCTTGCAGAAACTGCCCACCCAGTCACATAATCCCCCCAGCCACACCCACCAAGCCACGCCCACAGAATTGGTAGTAAAAAATATTGAATTCCACCACTATTGTATGTCTATAAGGCTGCAATGGCTTAGAGGTTAAACACTGAGTTTGTCCGCTGGAAAGTTGGTTCCAAGTGACCCAAGTGCTGTTCAACGGGATGAGCTCCTGTTCCTTGCCCTAGGTCTTTCCTAAATAGCAGTTCAAAGTCATGCAAGTGCTAGTAGATTAATCGCTATTACTTCAGTGGGAAGGTAAGAGTGTCCTGTGTGCCTTTGGCATATAACCATGCTGGCCACATGACCACAGACAACGTCTTGGAACAACTCTAACTCCCTTAACCAAGAAATGGAGCTGAGCATCGCCCCCTAGAGTCAGATATGAACAGGGAAACCTTTACTGTTTGTGTTCCTCATAAAAGACAGTTTTGCCTGTGGAATGACTCACTGATAATTAATAATAGGCAGTAAAGTTTAAACATTCCTACCAAAAAACTATTTCTTTTCAAACAGAATGTTTTAGATGCAAACAGATTACTATATCTATGAATTGTCATTCTTTATAAAGTATAAATAAAGTGCTCAGATTAGGTGGTAAAAGCCCTTCCTATGTACAACTAAATTGTTTGAAGTCTTTCAGACCATACTGTAAGCATGTTGAATGCATGTAATCCCGTTTCAGCATGCCAGCCAGATAATGAAAATGAGAAAAATAAGAAATTAGATTGGATCAGATCACCTGGCCCTTTTGCAGAAGCGTAAGGATGTAATATGAGTTGAATATTCAAGAGATAAAAACAGACACACAATGTTATACTGTAAGTAACAAAATGTTAATATATCTCTTAATGTTGAGTCCTTGGTGCTCTCTGAGTTTTGATGTTTTCTTGCAGTGTGCTGGTAATATTATTAGGTAATAAAATGTCTGCAAGCAAACAATCAAGCTCAGTAAGCAGCAAGGATTCCATACTTCACCCCTGAAATATATACTGTATATACTGTATATATTCTCTTTTGTTGATATTCCTTATTGTTGGATTTCATCTCTTTATAGTGCTTCATATAATTATTTTTAACAATGTAATAGCAGAACTGTAGAGGGTGTAAAGCTGAACTTTTCTCTATTTTTCTTCTAATTTCTTCCTGTTTATTTCTCAGATAGTAAAGGGTACCATACATTCTTTTGAGTCATACTAAATACTAGATTCCAATATAAGAGAATATATAAAAGCCAGATTATTAAAAAGCAACATTGCTTTCAATATAATTCATGTCTTTCCACAAAGGCTTTACAACAAAACATGTATTCACATACAGTATAGCCAACCTCTCAGGAATAATTGTATTGACTTAAAGCATCTAAAGCTCTTTTTGTTCCCTATGATGTAATCATGTTTCCATTGACTATTTTGACATTTCATGTGTAAAAGTGAAACAATGCAAAGATTAGTGTTTCTCACAATGCCATTCTAGCAAAATGAGTCTTACATTTTAGTTCATTATGAATTTTCCAATGGTTTAAGACCTTGAAGAACAAGAAATATAATGAGAACTCATCCAAGAGAGTAACAATAACTGGATTAAAACTCACTTCTATTCCATTGCATTTATACTGCTGAGAAACACTTCTACAATTGTGTTTCATATTACTGAATTTGTCAATCAATATGCAATTTACAATTCAGGGATGTGTTCATTAGTATTTTGATTAATGAATTTCTCTGTGATAAGGGCACATATTCATTTAGCAGGATATACTCATTGCCTAAAATATTTTTTTTATTTCATCCTATATGATCAATATACCTGAACTCTAATGTAAAAAAGAAGAGGTTTTAATTTTGACACTTTTCAGCTGAGCTGCAGAGTTTAACCATCTGTATGTCAGGTTAATAGCACTATTATTACTTATAAATGTCCAAGAATAATTTATATCATCCTTTTAACACTTATTCCTTTAGAATATTTGAAAGCATGTGCTGGATTTAAAATAATGATAGTGAACTCTCTGAACAACTGCAAGTCACATATAATTTAGGGCACCTGGAATAGTAGGTTCATATATTACAAATGCAATTTGTATATTTTCTCATGCTAAATTTATATGGTCAATCAAAGCTCCAGCCAAGTTAAATGTGAATTAAGCAACCTGAAATGTAGTTATAGAAAGGTTCATATTCTTCAGCTCTCAAAGGTCCTAACAGCTGCAAAAACATCTAATTTCTTCTAGTCTGAGTTGATTAGAGCTTATTTTTTGTTAAAAATGATTGGCCTTTCAGTAAAAGTTTGCTCTTTCTTTCTTTATTCTGAAATAAATTATTGCAGCTGGGGGACTAATTCCAACCAAGAATGTTAAGAATTTGTAGGAAGCTATGAATTTTAAAAGGTATACCTAACTTTAGTTGTATATATGTAGCTTATAGTGAAATTTCAATTTTATAATTCGGTTTTCAAGCATGTATCTATCATATGTCAAAGGAATGCCACCTTTCATCTGTCCTCCCCAAAATTAAAACGACAATAGTTGTTCATGTATTTAATAGAGGCTACCAATAAATCATACTGTTTATCTTTTTTACTATCGAGCAAACAATATTCGAGTTTCCACAGCTTGCTTTACCGAAAGCTCTAAAATGCACTTCAATGAAGCTGCCCTAGTAATGAAATAATGACATGAGATCATCGGCCTGTTTCATAAACCAGGAACAATAAAAGTCCAATACACCAGTGGCTCCAACCTTTTCGGTGTCAAGGACTGGTCCCATGGAGAAAGGTTTTCCCGCAGACCAGAGGGGGCGTGGTTTTGCATGCTGTCCATGGGTGGGGCTTTGCTTGTTTGCATGAACGAGTTGCTAGCATACTGTGGCCCGATGCTGGTCCATGGACCCTAACCCTAACCCTAACCCCTGAAATACACTGCATTTATCCTGAGGGCTAATCAAACATTTCTACAGAACAGCATTATTAACAAATTATTCATATTATATTGATATTTAAATTTCCAGTGTAATATATGTAGGCCTTTGAATATAGAAAGTTATTTCTATATCCACGTTCAGAAGATTTCCTAAGAAAGGAGGACTAGCATTGTAGTATGACTTTGTATTATAGCCCCATTAAACTTTATGTTTTCTACCAAGGAAAGAAATATAGTATTGAATTACATAAACCAAACAGCAAACCTATGTACATGACAAGATTATTTAACCATATGTTTAAATATAGATGTTCCTAATTCTCTTTTGGAGGATGGTGACAATGTTTGAGCATTTTGACAATTCTTCTATGTGTACTTTTCAAACCAAAATGGATTGTAAGCTTATTTAAAATACCAGTATTATTAATGGTTTCATTTATATGTTCATTTTAAAGGAATTAAAGAGATCCTTGAATAATAGGTTAGCCTTGAAAGTGCACTATACCTAAGTGAATGAATCTCTTATTTATTATCTAGTAGGTCAAATTATTTGAAAGAACTGCTGGAGATACTCCAAGGATTCCAAATTCCTTCTTAATATACATTTGTGTGACTTTGACTAACCAAATTCAGCAAAATTCAATTAAAGCTCAACACTATATTTCAAATAATTATCCAATGCATCATCCTGAAGACACATTTTCTATTAAAAATCCTATTTGAATAAAGAAGCAAACACTGGTTTCTTGTTTACTAGCACTGTTTATTGGTGACAGAATTGTGTAATAGATCCAGTGATGGGATGTTGCCTGGTCACACCGGTTCTATCGAACCAGTAGTGGTGATGATCAGTTGGCCCAGCACACCTGCCCCTGCCCTATTCTGACCTAACCCTTCTTTTTTGCTTTTTTTCTCACCTGAATTGCATGGCACAGCTGTTTTCCGTGCCTCCGCAGCCTTCCTACTCAACAGGGCTGCCTCTGGTGAGCTTAATTGCTGCAGTTGTGAAGCCATGCGGCAGTGCAGATGGTGCAAGCATGCTCACCGAACTGGTAGTTAAACCAGTTGCATCCCACCACTGAATAGGTCATACATTATAATCCCTCCCCAAATGATGTTGCCTTGAGCAAATCTAGCAGACTAACATACAGTATCTTTGCGAGGTTAGGCTGCAAATCTTTTTTTTTTCTCCCATTCATTTGATTGTTGCAAAGGAAATATTTTCCTAATGAATCAAGCAGTTTAAAAAGATGACAGGAAGTTGGTACCTTCAGACTTTCAAGTTTCTGTTAAAGTAGACTTACAATAAAGTAGAGTTAGTTTATCTAGTACTGTTTCCTGCCTAGTTTACCGTGGGCTCACACACATGTACATTTTTATAAATGCATGCATCGTATTTTCATTTTGGAGTAAGCCAAATTACACAAAGAATAGAAAAAAGTTAGAAATAATCAGCAAAAGAAATTAAAAGAGACATGCTAAAAGAGACATAGTTAAAACTAATTTACATCAAAACATTCACTATATTTCTCATTAATTTTCTGTGCTTGCGAAATATCCTTGTTTTACCATGTCAAAATGCTGATTAAAAAAAGAGGTATATGTTTGTGTGTCAAAAAAGTCAAGATGCACAACGCATATAAACAACAACAATAGGATTTTGATTGCTCTGTTGTGGCCACTCTGCTGACTTTTTATTAAACCCTGACACTCTGATTCAAAGTGTCTTGCCAGCTACATTTGACCTTTGCTTTTTCAGTTGTCCTCCTTGCAAAGAAGCCCAACCATTTTTGCTTCTTTAAGAAATATTCATTTCTTTCAAGAGAGAAGATATTTTAGGACTATGGTGGTACAGTATGCTTTGAATACAGTTATTGCGGGCTAACTCTGCCCATTGCCAGGTGTTCGATCCTGACCAGCTCCAGGTTAACTCAGTCTTCTATCTTTCCAAGGTTGGTAAAATGAGAACCTAGATTTTTGGGAGCAATATGGTGGTTTTTACATGATACAACAATAGATGTTTCTGTGAAGTGGTATATACATCTAAGTGTTGTTGCTATTTCTATTAGCATGTTTATTTCTTGTAAGATCCAAGCTGGGTTGGTCATGGGACCAGAGGTTTAGTCTTCTGAGTTTTCAGACTTATGATGGAGCCCATCCTCAGAGAACTTCTTTCTACCAGAATGTGTGCTTTGGGCTTTTCTGTGCATCATATTTATGCAGTGCCTTCCTTTTGGTTGATTGGTATGTCGATGGCTAGTGATTGGCTGTTGTTTTTTTGTGCTGCCAAGTTCTTGGCTTCTGAGTATTTGATAAGCTGGTGGTAAATTTACACTTCTGTAGACTGCCAAGGGGCCCATTTCCCAGGCTTCAATCATTTCCCTTTTTGTATCTGCACCATTTCTTTCTTTTCTTTTCTTTTTTTATTTCTGTAAATTTGTTAAACATTCTGCCAAGATATATAAAGTACTTGCCCTGCTTACCATTTTGTTATATAGGTAGTCCTTAAGTTACGGCAGTAATTGGGACTGGAATTTTCATCACTTGCCATCATTAGGTGAAACATCACATCATCACATGGCTTAGCAACAACAGTCTCAGACTCTTCATTGCT
Source organism: Cerberus rynchops (assembly GCA_032468195.1). NCBI lineage: Eukaryota > Metazoa > Chordata > Lepidosauria > Squamata > Homalopsidae > Cerberus > Cerberus rynchops. The sequence goes on from JANHFJ010008760.1 coordinate 128,699, forward strand.
CTTGTTAACTGAATCCCACTGGTTATTACATGACGATCCATCCTGATCCAAGGTTTGGTCTTTCCCAGGCAGGGAGATTCCTGGTTTGGTCTCTCCCAGACAGGGTGGATAAAAAATTGATGATTTGAAAAAAAAATCAAAAAGATTGGATGTTTTTGATTTAAATCAGATTGTTTTAATTTTTATCAAATTTATTTTAATAAAATACTTTTGCAGTAAAAAATCTATCTAAAGATAGTTTTCTATTTAAGATATATTAATAATTTAGTTTGTTCAGCATGAAATGGAGCTTAGTTATGTAGCACGAGGCTGTATATTCTGCAATATTGGGACTGTCGGTGAGTCAACAGCATGTCAGAGGAGGAGCCGCTGAGGGACAGAGATGACAATTGCTTCAGCTCCAGTGCCACTGCTAAGGAGTGCT
>JANHFJ010008764.1:13571-26121 GCA_032468195.1 Cerberus rynchops
CTCAGCCGCCTCCTCTGCCGGCCATTTACCATGTAAAAATTTTTTTTCCTAAAAATGCTGTCTCAAAATTAGGGTGCGCGTTATACGCCAGTGCTCATTATACGCCGATAAATACGGTATCTTTATTGCCCAGCAGGCCATTCTGAGCATTGTTGTTCCAACAAATCTGAAGGGTACCCACCTATGTAGCAGTTCAAAAGCATGCAAATGCAAGTAGATAAATAGGTACCACTTCGATGGAAAGGTAATAGTTCCATGTTCTGTTCACTTTGACATATATTCATACATGACCATGGAAATGTCTTCAGACAATGCTGGCTCCCTCAATTAAGAAACAAAGATGAGCACCACCCCCTAGAGATGTACACAACTGGATTATTGTTACCTTTACTTTTAGGTTCGACTATACTGGCATACTGTATAATAAATCACTTGGCCTTTTTGTATGTCTCTTTAACCAAAACGTATAAAGGTAGTCCTAGAAGTAAAATCAATGAGAAAGCCAAATTCACTTAACAACTGTGTTACTAATTTAACAACTGCAGTGATTCATTTAACAACTGTGGCAAGAAAAGTCATAAAATGGGGCAAAACACACTTAACAAATTTCTCACTTAGCGACATAAATGTTAGGCTCAATTGTGGTTGTAAGTCGAGGACTACCTGTAAATATGCTTACACTGAAAATCATTGCTCAAATAAAAGGAAATCTGAATCAGAAATAATGAATAGCTTATTTTTCTTTATGCATTCCACATAGAAATGTTGGCTGTATTCATGAATCAAAGGAACCTTGAAGTTACCCACAGAGGAAATAAAAATGCAGATTTCAAATGCATCTATTATTTCTGCCTTCAGAAGATTAGTGTCAGGGCAGAGTTATCTGAAAAGAAGAGCTTGTATGGAGCACTTTGATGGATTTTTGCCTGAGTTGGGACTTGCACTTGGGATTCTTAATATTTAGCAAAAGCATTTTATAGTTATGCTCGCCAGATCTCTACTGTACTAAAGCAGAATGATCAACAGTCCTTATTTCCTTTTCTTATATATAACCATTCCTGAGTTTATGGAAACTTAACATATGTGTTAATTTTCTAGTATATGAGTGTTTTTTAAAAAAGTTAACTGGCTACTGCAGAGACTGACTTTATAAAGTCAGGTGAAATATATATCCCTCTAGAACAGTTTTCATGCTGGGAAATTCTAGGAGTTAAAGTCCACACATCTTAATATGGCCAAGTTTGAGAAACACTGCTCTAGTGATTGCTGAACTATATTTCCCAGACCTTTCAATTGCCATAATCACTGATAAGGAATGGTGGGAAATGGAGTTCAGTAATATTATTAATGCCACAAGGATACGGCTTGGGGGTGAAAAATGGGCAAATGAGTTAAGAATGCTAACTAGTGTTTTTGATAAAGAATTTTTCTCTGTTTTCAAATCATAGGATGACATGCAAGGCATATATCCCCCACAACACTCCTGAGATAAAATTAGGCTAAAGAATTCTGTATGCCTTCCCAGTCATCCAGCAAGGCTGATGGCCTGCCATGTTTTGTACTTTGGGTCTCTAAACTCTGTGCTTCATATTTTAAGCCTAATGCCACACACTCTTCGTTTTATTTTAACAACAGAATAACCTCAAAGATGGAACAGAAAGATAATATAATTTCCCCAGAAGGGATCTCTGTCTGAACTGTTACTGTTGTCTTAAAAGGAAATGCATTGTTGCAGCTGCAATGCAAAACTAACAAAACACCAGCAGCATCATGGAAGTGGGTTAATCTAGCCCCTATCTTGTTTCACAGAGGGCCATTTAGCTGCTTTTAGAAAGTTCACTTGTAGGCCACTGTGCTCTCCAGCAACTGATGTTGCAGGGCTTTTAATCCTAGATTCAGCAATAGCCATCCTTTCATGCCCAACATCTTAAACGAAGTGCATTTTAATCCAAGGTAGGACAAGAAATAACACCTGTGTAAAAGCAGAATTGTGCACATTGAAGAACCAGATTTCTGTCACAAGCTGGACTTGACATCTATTACTGCTATAGGATGTTTTTCCTCAGATAAGCATTCCTATACCCGTTTTCAACAAAAGAATAGATGTACATGCTAATATTGGAAAAGAAATTAAAATAAGTATCAGGTCAGTCAACAGCTTTATCTCAGTTAGGCATATTCCTGGAATACTTCAAGTCCAGTCTGCTCTACTCTCTATCCCCAGAAGAAAAAGCCAAGCTACAGTTGCCTGGCAACCTCAGGATAGATTCCTGTTTATTTATTAGAAACTTTATTGTAAACATGAGGTGCCTTCTCCCAAAAAATACAAAAAGCAATCTTTTTATCAAATATTTATTGTAGCTCCCCTTAGTCTGATATCTCCCAAATGTGTTAGACCAAAAAGTAAAGTTAATGATATCCTGTTGATTTCTTAAACATGTTACATGCCTATGCATGTTTTGGCAACTCTATAGAAGAGAATTGTTATTGTCTTCTAAAATGTTTGTAGGGCGTTTCTTGTGTATCCTATAGCCCATGCAATTCCCGATCAAACTGACCCCTATTTAGCTTTTTGAGATCAGTTATGATCAGCCAAGATCTGCTATGGCTACTACTTCCATAAATTTTGACCATGGATTATAGAAGTTGTAATTCAACATTTCAGTAAAACATCACATTTAACAAGGCTAATTTGGGAAGATTAGTATGTTGCATTTAATAATGTTAAGAAAATATTGTTCATGGAATTGAAAAACAGAAAAAATATAAATAGTCATAATGTATAGTATTCTTCTTCACTGAAACGAATCACATTGCTATATAAATTCTGCATATTCACGCACTAGTATGGACTGAAATTATTTCAAGAAAATCAATTTTTTTGTCAACTCAGATGATGATATTTCTAACTGCATTTCAGTCTAACTGCAATAAGACTAAACTGCAATAAGACTAAACTTCTTATTTCAAGATTTATTGGAAAACTTATACCACAAGTTATTTATTTATTCCAGAGAGTTTATTTTGGAAGATTTATTCCTGAAGGTAGCTTTGAAACCAAACTCCAGTTCTACAGATGTTTGATGTACATGTTCAACTTCAATTTCTTTAAAAAACAATTAGAGTAAAATCAATAAAGCTATTCAAAGAAAAATTCAAGCTCTGATAAAAATTAGGGTCTTTACCCTCATGTCCTTAACATTTACTAAAGAGATGAAAAATACCTGAATAATTTCTGAAATATTTTCTATAATTAATTCTATGCCTCCCTATGTATATGTATATGGACCCTATACTAAGAAATTGGAACCAAGTATATATATTTACTTTAAATAAAGATAGCCTGCTATTTTAATGTTGCATAATATGTTGCCCTACAGAAGTTAAGAGTACGATTCACTGCACACAAAAATTTGCCTCTAGTATATAGAAAAAAGTGATATAGAAACTTTATTATTTAGTTAATTTTTTTTTGTACTTTTGAAATTGAATTTGTTACAAGGGAAACCCATAACTGAACCATTAATATTTCTGCAAAAATTTGGTGTATGTTAATTGTTTTCTAAAAATAGCTTGGCTGCTTTCTGATAAACCTTGCTCTCAGGGACAGATCTCGTGGTTTTAGATGCTGAAAGAGATATTTTTTTACACTAATTCTAATTGCTTTTTCCATTGTGAAAGGTAGGTATGATTAGCTAGAAATATCTATATCCAAATATCTGTATATTTATCTGTGTTTGTGTGTGTGTGTGTGTGTGTGTATGCTCTGAGTTTAATTAGTTATTTCCTAAACCTGGCATTATGACAGAAATCTCAAAATAAGAAATTCAGTTTGTTTATAATGTTTAAGGAATAAACATTAAGAATTTTTAAGAAAAAAAAAGGTTTTCTTTGCAAGAAAAGTTATTAAGTTTATATAAAGCTTGCTGAATGCTTTAAGCTATGAGTGGGCATTTTTCTACATGGAAGTTTAAAAAGTCCAGCTTCTAATATCATGGGCAATGGCAGGGAGGGAAGGATCTGTGATCTAGAACTTCTAAAGGATTTCAGAGTGCCAAGCTTTGCACTGAGTTTCCATTAATAATTAAATTCTAAAGCTTATCTGTTGTGCAAAGATATACTTGTCACCTGTTTTTCTTATCTTATTAGTATTTATTTTTGTTGGATGATTCCTTGTCCCAAGTTGTAGAAATATCTAATGTAAACCTATGCAGACATTAGATAATAGCCACAGTGTTGCCTTTCTATCAGCTTCACTGGGCATTTATAAACAGTCAGTGGACTGGGAAAAATATGATGGAATTTGTGATTTTGTTTTATCTGCTATTGATTATGCTGATTTTACAGATATCCAGTCTTAAATGTTTTAGTCTTTGCTACTGTAATATTATTATTTTTAAAAATATTTTTATGAAAGGTGGAGTGCAGTGTGGATACAATAAAAAAATGCTACACAACTGATCTTGAAGTATGATAAATTGGTTGCACAATTAATTTATAGAAACAAAGAAGCATGGATTGAACAATAGCTCTTTTCTGGCTCTATGTGCAAAATTTTCAATATTGATGTGTTTTATTAAAAACAAAAGAATATGAAAGTTCATTCCTATGACCATAGAATAATCAGCTGTGAGTTATTAGGATGAAATATTCATAGGCACCTTTACACGAGAACTTTGTTTGATTGAGTGTTCTGATAATATTCTATTATTTTGCAAAATAAAGAGGTATAACTACCGCTATAACTAAGATTCATGGGAAGGCAGATTGCACACTTCTTTGTTTTTTAATTTGAGGATGGATAGTGTCATGGACAGGGTTGAAGTGTGCATTGATTGTGTTGCTATTGTTGAAATTTTGTTCTATGGAACTGGAAGACCAGTAAAGACTGCTGACTATGAAGAACTATGTTTTTAACATTTTGAGATGGGCAGGGATAAAAAATATTATGGACCAGTGCCAGTTACATTGGCGAGACTGTGAAATCTAAATCATAGTAATAGGAAGTGCCTCTGATACTAATGGAATTACACATTGCCCATGTATATGCATTAAACTTTCTATGGCCAGCTTTCCCTCAAAATGGAACACTAGTTGCAAAATCCAAAAATGAGTTGGAATTGGAAGTAGGTTAATGGATGGTGCAACCATGAAGGAAATCTATGTGAAGATAATATGAAATCTAATGTTATTGATTATTTCTCCCCACTGGCATTGTTCTAAAGTGTTCAGTCTCCTTCTCTCAATCCATCACATTTTTTGAGGGATTTCTGAGGGACACAATTTCTCCTGGATAGTTCAGATGCCTGGATGTTCAGTGGTCATAATGAAAGTGGAATCATTCTCCATGGAAACATGACTATAGATTAGCTTAGTCCATGGAAACAGATAACACTGAGCTTTTGCTATTTGTAGAAGATAATTATCTCACTGTATGGTACTTTGCTCTCTCTCTCTTGCTAGCTAGGAAAATGAATGAAATATTGTTACTGAAAAGAGGAATAAAGAAACATAAGACAGCACACTACTCAATTATAGATCACACACAAAAAACATGCCACTTCTTAGCTATTTAGTCTAGACTCAATGATGAAGAATAATTGCTATATCCACGTTCCAAATTTATGATTCCTAATGAAGATTAAAGTAACACAATGCAACTTCTAATGTACAATTTTTTCTATAAAATAGTAATGGTGTGGAAATAATAACCAATGATACTGTTTTATCTTTCTATTTGTCCTCTATTGCCCATAAACCTTTAATACCTAATGTAATTTTTTTGGGGGGGAAGTAGTACATAGGAAAAGGTTTAGCCATGTCTTAATCCTGTTCCCTGCTGGAGTTTACATTTTGCTCCTTTTCTTCTCCCTGTATGCAGCAATTGTGTTTAAGCATTAAGATTTAGTTTGTTCTCAGAATCTTTGAAACCAACAGTTTGGGGTCTGCTGAGTTTGGGGTCTGCCCATATATGTTTAGATTTATCTTTCATATTTCTTTAATGTACTTACTCCTAAAATACAGTATAAGTTAAATTTGCGGCCTTCCAAGTATTATGATTTCTCTCTCAAGATATTAAAAGTTATTTCAATGGAGATTTGGAACTCAGACAATTATTTCTCCCATGTAAATGTCTGGTTCCTTTATGTCCATGAGCAAAATTAGTTTTAATCGACCAACATGTCCTGGTTCATATTTTTATATGGCTCTATAAGGAACTGAAATTTGATTTCTTTACTCAGCAATGAGATTGTGCCCTGCAGGGAAGAGTTCAAGAATTGTGGTTCCCACAATATAAGAGAACTAGTACAGATTCATTTTCATATGCATGAATGCAAATATTCACCTTTGCTGCATCATTATCCCTAACGTCCCAGATGGATTAAGTATAACTTGTATCTTTCCCACATAGTAGAACTTTTCAAGGTACAAATGAGCTGCAGTCAAACTCATATGTAGATGCTTTGTTTGGTCAGACTGATATATTGTACAGTTTGATTTTTATAGCTACAACATTTCTAATTTAGTTTATTATATAGGACATTCCATAAATGAAGATGTCTATTTTTGTAGAAAATACCCAACCATTTAAAACTGTTAATGCTGAACATATATACAAATTTAATTCAGAAATTATTAATATTTTCTGCAATGCTGTTTCCATATATTATTTTCCATTCCTTCCTGTACTTTCATGATAGAAATAAAATAATTTTTAAAAAATAAACAAAATCCTAAATCCATTAGCATTTACCAATAAACATTGGGCTCAACAGGTTAATTGACTACAATTTGGGCTGATTAATGTAACAATTAAACTAATAGTTCTGCAGATCAATCAAGTACATAACATGTGAAATTGCATTTTATTCACTCATGAAAGGAAAAACACACACTGAACTACGTGGATTCTGTAGGAAACACTACCATAGTTAGTTATTACCTATGACAAATATCTCATTCTGAAAAAGGTTCACTGTTCAGTATCGGTATAATTAAGAGTAATTGATCTGAACTCATCCAGCTTTCCCTGAATAAAGGATCAGAGAGACCAATGGAAGACAATGCATGCCCTGTGTTCACCATGCACTGCCGGTAGCTACTACCAATATCAACAAAAAGAAGATGACAATGGAAACTGATTCAGCCTTGAATTTCTACTAAGATTGATGCTACAAGATGAAACTTTGTACTGTGCTGAGAAGTTTAACTTACTTGACAGATATAAAAGGTCATCATACTGAAAAGGGCCTCATCATCCAGTACCATTTCTTAGCCTTCTAACTTTCTTTCTTTCAGGCACATTGACTGGTCTCAGAAAGCCTTCTGGCAAACATGATTTCATTATCCATTGAGAGTACTCCTCTCTTAGGTATTGCTGGCACAACTGACAGCTAATTCCCTGCCATTTCTGTGCCTCTGTGGGGAAAAAAATATGCCCTTTAATCAGCAAAAATATGTTGCAAAGTTTCTTAAGGTATCTATGGATTTAAACACTTGTTGGCCATCAATTTCCTTTGCTTTTTCTTAATCAGGTGTCAGAAATTATCCTGGGAAAGTTTCTATGTTGGGAAAAGCATTGGGCTATATGAAAATATCTATTTAGTAGCACTCTGCTGTGCTGGAATGATTGTTAAATATAAAACAAGCAAGTTCACTTAGCGGTTTTTGAAGATTTTGACTCAGAATGATTTCCAATTACTTCTTTTAATCATGTGTGGCAAATGTTGTGGAATACATATGTATTAGCCTTAAATTCCTATGGTTCATAAATTACACAAACATCTTCATGCCATTTATTCTGAATTCATTACTGTGGAATAATTGTTTCTTCCTTGCTTTCTCACAATGAATTAGTGTTTTACAAATAATGATTTGGGAGGACAAGGTCAGAAAAAGGTATTTTTTTTTTTAAAAAGACAGTAAGTAATCCTTATTTACCAACCATTTGTTTAGTGTCCATTTGAAGTTTGAACTGTACTGAAAAAAATGATTTGTGATCTGTCCTCCCATTTCTGACTGTCACAGCATTGCCAGACTCATGCGATGTTGATTCAGGTGCTTGGCAACCGACATGCATTTATGATGGTCGCAGCATCCTGCAGTTATGCAATCACCATTTGTAACAAGCAAAATCAATGGGGAAGCTGGAAGGATATGCACAAGGCCAACAAGGACACTGAGCTGGGCAAGGATAATGGCAGATGAAATCCAATTCATTTGGATAACACCTGATTGGGGATAAGATAAATGACATAACTCATAGAGAGAACTATATCAATAGTTGTTATCTAATTATCTGGTGGGAAACTCCATTTTAAATTCTTGGCTCACTAGAGCTGGAATAACCAAGGTGTGTGTGTGTGTGTGTGTGTGTGTGTGTGTGTGTGTGTGTGTATACACACTAATATATATATATATATTCTTATTGCCAGACAAACAAATTGTCCTGTGTTTTCATTCAATTTACAGAAAGAGAATTTGCTTTAGGTTATATTTCAAAGAAGCAGAAAATTTTGGAAAATAATTCACGAGTGAAAGCTAGAGATCTTTATGTGGCCAGGCTGTGCATGTGTGATGTTGGAAATTAAATATTGAGGAATAATGTCCTGAAGGAACTTCTCTCAGGGTCTTTTCAGTTACAATGCTGTTATCACTTCTAATGGGAAATTCTTCAATCAAGACAGCTTGCTAGGGGAATTATTTTACTCAGATAAATTGCCTGCTGAATTCCTCTATCTACTCAATTCCTCTGTCCACTGTGCCTGGGTGGAAAATTTTAACAGGCCTTTTACTCCTGGTATTCCAGAAGCATGGTCAATGGGTGCATTTAAAGGTGCCTCAACCGGGCCAACAGATGTGGAGCTCACATTCTCTCACATCTGGAGAGCACCAAGTTGAGCCAAGAAATGTTGGGCCACATGGACCTTTGGACTGTTTTCACTTCTTGAAGGTGGGAAATGTGGTTCTGTAGGGAGGAAGGTGGGAAGACTCCAAGAACTGGATGCTCTTCATGACTTTCTTATAGCATTAAAGAGGTAACTGCTATGGTTGAGCCGTTTGGATTCGCTGGGGAGGGGACTTGGTTTTACGGAGGCCCTCCCGCTTTGCAAGAGAGGAGGATCAATGGGAGTGAGGGAGACAGACTGGAGAGGGAGAGAGACTTGGGAGAAGGGAGGGAGCGCCCCAAGGGCGGAGCTCGGAGGCGAAGAAGTGGATAAATAGGAAGTCCTCGGCTGAGAACGAGGAGAACTTCTCCGGGCAGAGAGCCGGTCAGCACCGCGGACAGAGGCACCCAGCAACCGCGCCATTCTTACTTCGCTTGCGCCCGCCGGTTGCCCAAGACTCGCGCCATGACCGCGGAGGCTTACCTGCAAGAAGCGACGGTCTCGGCAAGCCAGTTTTTCGCGATCTGGCGCCATTACGACGCTGATGGTGATTGATTGCAGCATTGTCCCATTCTCCTAACCCTGTCAGGCTCGGAACTAAAGGGGGAGCGGAGGGGGTGGGTGGGTTGAGGTTGAGTACGCTCGACTGCAAAACTAGGCGAGGGACTCGGCGTCCTCCTCCTGCTCCACCTTGCTCTGCTTGTAAGCAGGAAACTTTGTCGGGCGCAAGTTACAACTTTTACCTCTTCGCACCTTGAAGCGAGGGGGACTTTGGAGAAAACCGAGGGACTAGGGCCGGCCAGCCTCTGTCGCTCTGATGGCGTTGGGACTTCTAGCTATTTATCCTTCTTCGTTTCAGCAGCTTTAAAAGTCCGAAGCGCCTCCCGTAAAATGCAGCCGCCTAATCTTGAAAGGAAACGGGGCATTCTTCTCCGGCAGGCTGAAACCAAAGACTGCAACCCTAAAAGTATTTTTCGAAGTCTGGTTGCATTCAGTGGGACTTTGATCTAAGCATAAGATTGCTCCGTTAATTTGCAAGTGTTGTTCTATAGGAAAGAGAGGAACCACTTAGAGCTGTAACCATTGTGTTCTCTTTCTTGGTGTTACAGGCAATGGATACATGGATGGAAACGAACTGCAGGGTTTTATCCAAGAACTGCAGCAGGCACGGCAGAAAGCTGGTTTGGTAGGTTAAGATGGGCCTTTTTTCTTCTTTTGTAAATATAATAAGAATAGAAAAATACCCAGAGAAGCTGGGTGGCATATAAATTAGGTGGCATATAAATATAACAATAACAATAATAATACTTAACTCCAGTAACCATGCTCCAGTAATGGATGACCATGACTATGTACATGTTTATCCACACACATATCAGCTTAAATGCAAATGGATAAAACTAGAGAAATGGAAAAGTTGTGGCTGGAAAAAATGGAATCCAAATAAAAAGCAAAACCTGGTGAATCATCCCTCAACTAGATCATTCCAACTCAGGGTTGAGATTAAACAGTTTACTGCATTTGAAAAGAAAGACAGAAAGACTGTCTTTATTCCGGCCATTGCCAATAAAAATACAATCAAGAAATGAATAACAAAATGCTATTCCCCTAACAACAAAAAACTATTTAGCAACCATTTGCGGGTAAACACACATATTTTTGCTACTTTTAGAGAAATAAGTTTAGCTTTATTATATAACGTATATGCAGATAAAAGCTATCAGAATGCCTTGCAATTTGAATAAAACAGTTGGGATCAACTTCTTGTGACTGTAGAACTGGCAATATAGAAGAATGTGGGCTGTGGTTTGTAGAGCATCCATATCACAGGGCCAGTCTTGGGTTTTATATGGGGTTTTCCTATACTTCTCTTGCAGGATAGTTGTGGGGAGAACATTAAATGGAGCTAAGGATAAAACTCTCCTAAATTGGACAGCGGTGACATCATCTAATATAAAACTGGTTTAGACTAATATTTGAATTTCCAGTTACGTTGTGAGAAAAAGCAGCTACTTCTGTTTGACCTTCTATATCTAAGATCCTTTGCCTAAGTATTGATCTGGCTTGATCTAACTTTAGGATGGCATCACTGGAGAAACCATAAAAGCTCAGTTTCCTTTCAAATGCTGTTTCTTAGGAATAGATGTAATTGTCTGTCAATATTAAATGGGTCAGTATGCTAGAATGGTGAAATATTTTCAATCAGGTAAATACGTATATATATATTCAGAGATTAGTTTTGAATGTATTGGCTCATGCTTCATGTCAAAGTTCTGCATTTGGAACACAGCAGGTAACCTGAAAGATGCTTCTTAGACATTTTGTTTGAATCTTTCCTAAAGATGATCATACTGTTCTATGGTCTTAATCAAGCTCCATATAGCAATTGTGCTTGGGCTTTAGCTTCAAAAAACTTAATCACAGCAGAAATAAACTGTGGTCCTCTGGAAAAATAATAAGTTTATGCAGGTCTCTGTGCATTGTGGGAAACATAATCCAGGTGATTGTTTCTGCTTCCTGAGGCTTGGAAAGTTATTCCTAGATACTGTATCTAAAAATCTTAACCTGCTCAATGAACTGCCCACCTAAATTCCAGCTTCTCTATTTTGGGCATTTAGAGAAAGTAAATGGTCTTAGCATAATTTATTATTAGTTCCTCCTCAGTGCAGTGATGATAAATGATCTCAGAGCTCTTTTAAGGCCAATGGAGGTTAATAACAGGATTATTGTATCGTTGGCACACAGAAGTAAACTGATATGTCTTTGGGCTAATTTAGGGGGATGGAAGGTAGGGCTACTTAGGTGAAGAATTAACTATTACATAATAGTGGAATACATCTGGAACCAATACACAGTCCGATCTATTTCCCCTCCTTACAGAGTATTTCTTTTGCGACATGTCCTGGATTACTGCACCTAACCATCAGTCTTATCAATATTCTTACGCATTTTGATGAACAGCAAGAGTAGACATTTGCTATTTGTGGTGTTTTTTAAATATATGCCAATTAAATTAATTAATTTATGCCAGTTAATTAATCTATGACAATTAATTTAATTTAATTCTAAATATTGTGTCAAAAACTGACACTGAAATTGATAAATGCTACATAAAAGAATTGTCCTGAGTTATACTATGTATTGAAACACGGACTCTAATGTTGATTGTCCTGCTCTAAACCCAGCCTATTCATCCCTAAGGATATCCTTAGATTCAAGCTCATCAATTAGTTTTGCCTCCTGTAGATATTTGGCATACATTTTTTAAATCTGTTTTAGTAAACTGATTGGGTGGTAGTTAGCTGGATCATCCCTTTTGCCCTTCTTGGTATTATACTAGTTAAGTCCCAGTCCTTCGGAATCTGGCCAAATGTCCTACTGCTGTGAAAAGTCAAGCTAGCTAGACTGAGATCCACCATTCCAAATTATTTTTTATTATCATATATAATACATTTTGAACCTGGGCTTTACCTATTTGAAACTGTTCAATTATATTTCTGATCTCTGAACATGTGACAAGCTCAGTGGGGAAGAGAGGTGTTCTGACCCAGGCTTAACAGAATCACAAAATGGGCTTTTGATCCCAAAAAAACCCTTTTTATTTGGTTACTGTGAATTCTTCTCATTCACATCCAGAAAAGTCCCAGCAGTAAACCTTTCAA
>JANHFJ010008765.1:4289-16566 GCA_032468195.1 Cerberus rynchops
AATACTAGTAAGTTTGCTTCATCAACTACTTTGGTTCTGCTATATCCCAGTTCTAGAAACTCAGTGCAGTGGTAGTGATAATAAAAGAGATGAGGAAAGTGTTTTTCATTCCATATATCTATTTTAATTATAATAGTTTTTCTACAGTCAAATGTACACATTTGTCTCACGTAGATATGGACACCGATTAGATACAAGTTAATGTTTATGGTGCAAATCTATATAATAATAAATGGAAAAATATTGTTTCCATATGCTCTATAGAATTACTACGTGAGTGAGAAATCTTATTTATTTAGTCAATATTTGCTAGGGTAATAGCTTTTTTAAAAAAAATGTTATGTAATGAATGTTTACCAAAGGATGTCTAAAATGAAACTCTAAACTAAGGGTGACTACTTATTTTGGTCAATAGATAACCATCTAGAAATGTCCAATTCTCTTGCCATCTAACTATGGCTAATAATTCATAGATTCAGAGCCATGAACATATAAATAAAGTGAAAGCTGGAATGGTTTATTGAATAAAACAAAGCAAAAAATAGGTTTATATGTTACTATTGTAAGTATAATCTAGACAAATATTTACAGATAAGATCAAAACCCAAGACATGGTAATACATGGTAATCTCAATTTACGACCACAATTGAGCCCAAAACTTATGTTGGTAAGTGAGAAATTTGTGAAGTGAGTTTGTCCCATTCAACAACGTTTCTCACTACATTTGTTAAGTGAATCACTGCCATTGTTAAATTAGTAACAGAGTTGTTAAGTGAATCTGAATTCCCCATTGACTTTGTTTGTTGGAAGATTGCAAAAGATAATCATATGACTCTTGGACATTGCAACCATCATAAATATGAGTCAGTTGTCAAGCATCCGAATGTAAATCACGTGACCATGGGGATGTTGCAATGGTCATAAGTGTGAAAAACAGTAATAAGTCTCTTTTTCCAGTGCCGTTGTAATTTCAAATGGTCACTAAATGAACTGTTGTAAGTTGAGGATGACCTATATTCAATACAAAAATAGGAATATCAAACAGTCATGTTCCTTCAGTTGCCAGGAGTTCCATCTCATCAGAGGTAGCAAACATTACCTAGATTGCGCTTGCACTATTATTCCAAGACAAGACCACAAGAAAGGCAATTCCTCAGAGTTTATATGGTATTCTATTGGGATCACTAAAACTACTATTAACAACACATTGTTTTTACGTCTTCAGAGTTCTGCCCCATATATTGTGGCATCTACATAAGGATCAAAGCCCAGATGGAGGTTTTAACAAGCACAGCTTCTTAAAGCTGGGCTGGATCTATTGGTGAGTGCCCATAGCTTGCTATTAGACATATACTTTGCAGTTTGAAGCTCTGACATTCTTCAGTTAAAAGGCTGAAAGAATAAAAACAGCAGCATTCAGCAAATGTTGGCAGTGTCACAAAACTAAACAAGGTCAGATCTAATAAGTCCTATGATGGGAGTTAACCAGGAAAGTTCAGATTGCAAAGCCCAAAAATCATCTTGGAAATTTTGTTTGTTTATTTGTTTGTTTGTTTGTTTATTTGCCACCCATCTCACTGACAAGATCTTCATGCAGTCATCAGGAACAAAACTTGACTTGAAGATTTTACCTTAACAAATATGGAAAATTTCTTTGTTTAGGATACTGCCAGTGTTCATTCTAGGTTAAAAATATGATTTGACTGACTGTCATTTATTGTATGTTATCCAACTATCTATATTTAAAGCAGGACTGGTTTGTGGTTCATAACCAGAAACTTTTCTGTATCATATCAGTAACTGTTCATTATCTCTACCAAACAAGGCAATGAAGACAGATTCCAGCTGCAAATAATTTACTAACCATGCCAAACATGTAATTCTGTGGATTAAGAATACAGGTTAACCAGTTCATTGCATCTCTTGGAAAATAACTATCCTTCCTACTTCAATTGTTGCTTCTTCAAACTGCAGGAATCAGTTAAAGATTATATAGGAGTCAAGCTGGAGCTGAGAGAGAATGTTGTGACTGAATTTGGAGTTGCTGTCAGCTAAAATCTGGAAATATATTTGACAGCCCTGAACAAACCTCTAATCCACCTCAAACATAATTTACATTATGTAGCAAATTAGCATTCAAATTATACCAAAAGGAAAAGAAAGGCTGAAATAATTTAGTTAAGAAGGACTTGTTACAGACAGAGACTTTATTTTCTCTAGCATTACTTCCAAGAGCTGAGTGCTAAACTTTGAAGCACGGGGAGCCACAAATACTGTTCTGGAAGAAAAATGCACCGATTTACCCTTAAAGGAGACAACTATGCTACAGCCATGACTGTAGATAAATGTTGAGGCTTTGTGGACAAACAGATATAACAAAAGAGAATTGTGAGCAAAAACAGGCTGAGCTGGGCTTCACAGAAGCAAGAGAGAGAGACAGAAATAAGGAATGAAGGAAAAACTAAGTGTGATTATGCTAGAATAAGAACACTCTTCTCTAGAGGACAAGAGTTGTCTCTAGAGGCCAAACAATTTATGGCTGGCTCTTGAAGAGTGGCATTTCTTCCATAGAGAGAAAAAAAAATCCACTTGAAACTAAGATTCTTCATTCAAACATTACTGTGGTTAGTGACCAATGACACATGGCAAAAGAACCAAGAGCAGCACACAGCCACATTCGCCGTAACAGAGTTACACAACCTTGAAATTATCACCCTATTTGCCTGCATGAAGCGATGACAACTGTAAGAAATTGTTCAACTCTTCTGGAAATGATCCAAAAATATACTTTAAATCAAATAAAATCATCCTGAGAACAGCTAGGATTTCTCTTTACAAGCGGAGTGATGAGAGAAACAATCAAGTTGTTATAGAAAAGACATCAAAGGAAAACAGACATGGGTTCCTCCAAATCACAAGTCTGCTTTATTATTGCAGAAGGCTAGTAGGTGAAAAGTAGATAATTACAGTACGATAGGTGAGCTTTAGACTGAATAGGTAGTTTGCTGGAATGGAAGATTTCTGTTTATATCCTGCTAGAATAAATTACTTGGATCTATCTGCCATATTGTATTGTAGGTGTAGACCTTAATAGCCCCATGAGAAACTGAGCTTGATCCAAGAGGCTGTGGTGGTCTGAGTTCTACTTTGCTAAGAACAACTTTTTTTTTTTTTGGCTAATAGCAGAAAGACAAGAAAAGAAAGACATGAGAAGGTTCTCCACCATTCCAGTTTCCCACTCCAGGGCTCCATTTGGAGTATTTGACTCTCTCTGAGTATGCAGACTATTGCAGAGTTTGGAACTAAAAATATATACACTTGACTGCATCGGAACTCAATGATAGAGCAGACGTTTTGCAGGCAGAAAGTATCTAAGTTCATCTCCAAATAAGGTTGGAGGAAAATGTTCTCCCTAAAATGTTGGAAAGCTGCTCTTATTCGGCGTGGGCAATGCAAAGCTGGAGGAATTTAATAGCGGCCAATTTCCAAATTTCCTTTCTTTCTAGAGGAGCTTTTAATTTTATGGTCTCCATTTCTACGAAGTGCTTGAACAACAATCTGATAGGAAACTAAACCTAGACAGTTTAACAATTTAGCAAATTTCACTCTGTATAACAGGGAATTCTTTTACAATTAACATAATTCTTCATCTGAATAAAACGTGTGACGTCTCTGGCTCAGTTTAACCTTAAGGAGAGCAACTGATTTGCCTAATCTAGTGTATATTGAAGCATTGTTCATTATACTGTAGGGTGACTGTCAGATAAAGGAAGTGCAATGCAAAAGTGATGGGAAAAGATGAAGTTTTAGATTCAAATAGGAAGGGTGGAGAGTTATGGTAGACTTTCCTTTGCCATCCAGCAAGCTTCTTGCCCCAGCCAGACTTGATTTAAAAAAAGAGAGAGTCTGCAAGTTGTGCTTAACTCTTGATGAATATAAGACGACAAACTATACAATACAATATAGAATATATTGTATATTATATTCTACAATATTATACAATAGAATTAGACAAATGGAAAAAACTGTGGGACAGGAATTATAATTTAACAATGTCAACTGCACATAAATAAAATTTGTACAAGATGTTTTATAGATGGCACTTCACACCAGCGAGGTTGGCAAAGATGTTAAAAGATGGCTAAATGTTGGAAATGTCACCAGACATCGGGGTCATATTATCATATGTGGTGAACATGTTCAAAAGCCAAAAAACACTAGACACAAATACATATGTGGCTGGAAAAAATGACAAAGCTACATATTGACTTAAAATCAGAGATATTCCTGCTGGGAATTTTCCCTGAAAAGTATAGCAAGGGGAATGAATATTTAATTATTCATGCATTAACGGCAACTATAATTATATTTGTACAAAATTGGAAAAGTGAAGAGATACCAACAGAGGAGAATGTGATCAGGAAAATATTAAATGTGCAGAAATGAACAGATTAATGCTCGCAATTAAGGAGAAAGAACAAATATGAATATTATATGACATGGGATTAACAAAAATGGAAGTTAGAAACAGGGAAAGATAAGCAAAAGATTAGTGAAAAGAAGAAATACTATGATGGTGATGGTGATGATGATGATGATGATGATGATGATGATGATGATCTCAATTTCGCTGCACACATGTGCATTGACAATAAAGGATTGAATTGAATTGATTTTATGATAGTGATATATTATAGTTATTATGGTTAACATTATTTCAATGATATAGAAACAATACTAATGTAATGAGCATCGATGTAAGCATTATGATTACTATTTGGCAAAAATATCTGTACCCAGACAATGTACTGCTTAATTGAAAATGGAACTTTTATGTTTTAAAAAATAATAAAAATATTTAAATAAAAAAACTCTTGATGAATATAAGTATGTCTCTAGGCAGTAGTATAAAAGTGATTTTTCACTGATACTTCTCTATGATGTTCTTCCAGTCCACCCTATAGCTCTGTCACTTTCATTAGCTAGGTTTTGCACTCCAGCAAGACTGTTATCTGACTCAGAGGAATGATTTACATTCTTTTAATTATTAATAAATAAATATATGACACATGCAAAGCACCAGCCTCCAGCATCATCTTCCAAGCATGACTTTCATGTTTTCCTGGGCATTCTTGGGAAGTTGTTAAAACTTCCCAAGTTGTTGATTTTGATAAATTGATAAAATCAATTCAATTCAATCCTTTATTGTCAATGCACAAAAGAAGTTACTACTGCTTCTTTCTTTTTCTAAAGCCTCTGCCCCCTTCTGATAGGGAAAAGAGATGATAGTTGACTTCCTGGGGAGATAAAGAAACTTGCAAGGACAGTCTTCTTGGTTTGCTTGATAAATTAGCACTCTATGAATAATCATGTCCACATTTCACAAAAAGGACTGCCGTTCTCCCAAAATTCCAATTATATCTTCATTCCCCAAAGGTTGATTAGGGCTGTGCTATACAGTGAAAATAAATACTGTATATCCAAATGGCATTCATCTCTCAACTCTTAAAGAATCAAAGATAAAATGGTCTTTGGACAAAAGCAGAACTCACATCAGCCTCTGTAGAAATGCTGAATTTGAAGGCTTGTTCATTTTGTGTCTTCTGGATATATTGGTGGCTATTGTTATTACAGCCGACCCTTCTAAGCATAATTAATTTCTGGAAATAGTGGTCCCTACATGTAGAGGTATCCATTCGTTTTAACAATAACTTTCTGTTACATAAGGATAAAGTTATCAGCAGCATTGATGATGATAATTAAATGGGATACCAAAATTCAGAGCTGTTGTGCCAATGATTACCAGTTGTTGGATTCAAACCAGCATAAAAGAACTACTGGCATTCAGTGCTAACTTTCTAGTGCCATCTGCCGGACCTCTGAAGGAAAAAGGATGATAGACTAAATTGAGGTCCTGTCATCAAAGCGCTTTCTCTGCCCTTAAGACTTTAAAACAATCTTTGGACTGCAACTCCAAGGTCTATTGGAGTGGGCAGCTATATTCACTCTAATTAATAATAGCATTCAGAATTACCAACTAGCATTTCTGAGAATTACAATCCAAGTGTTCTGGACAGCATCAGTTTGAGGAAAGTCCAGCTGATGGATCAGAATCGTAGCCTTTGTCATACAAAGAGAATAGCTCATAATTAAATTGCTTTTATCCAAATGCAATTTAGAAACATATTCAGAAGGTAAGCTAAACAGTTATTCTCTGTCCTCAACATACATTCTTCCACTGCACATTTGCCTTGATCGGTCTGGAATCTGGATATTGTCATTCCCCACAGCGGCATAAGACTCACATTTCTTCTGTGTAAAGCTACTTCTACGTTAGCAGAGGCTACTGTTTGTATTAAGTACCATTATTGATTTCATGGGATGAGTATCTGTTTAGGTTACTGGAAAATTGACGCGCGCGCATTCTGCTGCGGCTATTGGAGGCAAGAGCCAGGAATCTGAGAGTTGGCAAAGTTACTTTGTTCAACTTTCTCAGCCCAACAAGGCTCATTTCCCAGAAGCTTTTCTTTTAGACTGGTGTTTTTTCTCAAACCCATCAGAATCGTCACTCGTGACTTGGATGCCAACTTCAGTGATGTACTTGGAAAAATAATGTGTTCCATTAAGAACAGTGAGCCATCAGCTCCTTCCTGCTGACCCAGACATAGACAAGGTATTTTAGATGACTTCCAAATACTACTTTTATTTATATTCATCTATTTATTATTGCAATTGCATCCAGTCTTTGAGGAGCTGAAGGCAATGCACATAATTCATCCATACACTAACCTTCTAAGGTCAGTTTGCTTAAAAGACTTCAAATGTCCCATGTTCATTTAGTTAGCTTCTACTACCTACTACCCTACCTAGGTAATCATTGTCATCTAGGATGTCTTACCAGCTCCTGTGCAAAAATGATTCAATTGAATGTGCATTAACTTCATTCTCTCTTTTATTCTTCTTTTTCTGAAGAGAACACATTCTACTAAGCCATAATGCAATTTTCCTAAGTTTTGACTTCGGGTAATGTAAACTGATCCATTGAGGTTTTAAAACCATGGTTCGTGCTCTGGTGTAACTTATATCCAGTTTGGCTTATTTTAAGTCTGCATTCAACTTATGTGTACGGAGTAAACCCAATTCTTTATGATGATGAATTTTGGAAAAACAGTTTTTCCCAAACACAAAACTGTTCACACAAAACAACATTTCTGCTTGTGCAGTTTTTTTCAACTTGATTTTGTAAAGGGATGACACCAATTCACTCAACCTGTACTGTTTCTTCTATTGTATCTAAAGTTACCCAGGTTTTCAGAATAGTAGTGCTTATTGCATGTAGCGAAATTTTTGTCATCTTAGCCATAACTTGATCTTAGCTTTGTACCTCCAACCTCATTTTTCAGGAGCTGCTGTTTCTGACAGAAACAGAGGCCTACAGTATTTTATGACTCTAGCAGTGTTTCTTCCAGGAATCATAAAATTGCAAATTTATTCTTTACAATTACCTTACAATAACATTGTCCATTATTTCAAAGGACTTTGGATTGTGACAGCCACAAGAGAAACTCACAATAAAGGGGGAGAGCACAAGGTGATTTGTGACTTTTCTCCAAACAGAGTCATGTTTCTGAGTCTCAGCTGAACCTGAGGTGGGAGTTTTAACAGTGTCATTCTCATTCCAGATTCCAAAGATAATACAGGCAAGCAACTGGCCAGTTCTTATACTAACAGCTGTTAACCTAGAACAGTGGTGGTGAACCTTTTACTTACTGAATGCCAAAAAATACGCACTTTGTGCATGCCATTCTCACTTGCGTGCAGCTCCTCCACATGCGCTACATGTACAACTGCACCATCTGCACATGCATGCAGCTTTTGCACATGCAATGCAAGTACACTGTGCGCAGGCACTCATGCACACATGAGCAATCATGTGATAGCTCAGAAGACCAGCTGGATTTCCTGCTGTAATCCGTGCATGCACAGCGGAGACCCAAAGACCAGCGGGGTCTCTGCAATCGTGCATGCATGCGTGTGCAATTGCATGTGCATGCTCAACTGGAGGTAAGTTGACTGACAGCTTGTGTGCCCAGCAAGATGCCTCTGTGTGCCACCTGTGGCACCCATGCTATAGGTTCGCCATCACGGACCTAGAAGGTAAACAACATGGTGTTCTGCTGTAATATTCCTTCCTGGAAAGCATTTCCTCCATTGGTCTGTGGTATTTAAAATAACAGAGAGCTACAGCATTTGAAAGATGTACTGTGGCTCAAACTTTGGAAGTGTAGCATTTGTTTCCCAGTGCTGAGGGCTGCACTAGGAATGGCCTTACAACAAATAAGTCTATTTCCTACTTTTTTTCCATGCAAGATAAATGGAAATGTTCTTTGAAAAGTCTGATCTCTTGCTTTGGCCCTCGTGGATTTCCATTAAGCACTGCAGAAAAATAAGAGAGACATTTTCAATTAGTCTTTATTTTTTCATACCCTGAGGGCTAAATAGCAGTCATGGTTATTTGTAAGATATCTTTTTAGAAGTAGAGTCATAGAAATTAGCAGGAATGTCCACAGAGGAATATAAAAGGGAATCAAAATGGCAGTCACAACCATGCAACTGAAGCCCCACCTCTTTTTTGCATTCATCATGATGTACATAAAAAAAAAAGACCAGGCTTTGATTGTGGCTACCATCTGGACAGTTCAACCCACCCCATACAAATATTCCTGGAAAACAGCAGCTAGTCTCTTCCTTCATGGACCAATCTGTACTCTGCCTTTGTCCTTATCAATTTAGTAAGAAAGAAGCACATCTCTAAGATTGGAATGTTTTCTCCTGTAGAAGAAATAAAGGGAAGCAATACACCATAACCTAAAGAGATGGAGAAGCAAGATTGAATGTTTGCCAGGGGAACTGAAGTATGCTGCAAAAACTACCTTTCCTAGATAAAGAGGAATCCTTTCAGTAAGCAATAAATAAATAAATAAATAAATAAATAAATAAATAAATAAATCAACAAATCAACAAATCAACAAATCAACAAATCAACCTATCAGTATGATTTGGGAAGTTTAAATTGTCCTAATGAACATGTGCTGATTTAGTTCACCCAGTTTTAATTTCTAGTTCTTAAGAAAAATCCAGGCTAAATAATTCCATAGTCAATAACAGACTTAAATATCTTTCTCTCTCCATATTACACACCTAATCTCTTTCTACATGGTCTGTAAAAAGAATTTCTTAACCACAGTGACTGAGAAAGCAACTAATAGCCATTCTTCCTTCTTCTTGTTCTTTCTGAGCTGGAACTCCTCTATAAAAATGCTTAGTCAGGTGCTTTTACTACATATTTGGGGGTTTCTTTAAGTGAAGAAAATCCAGAAGGCAGCAGTTTACTTTGAAGGGGAAGGCCATATGCCAGGTGCAGGCAATATGGAAGGTACTACCAAGACATGAGGAGGCCAACAGCAGGTGCAGATTCTGGTTGTTGCTGCCAGCTTGATGATTCAGCTCTTGTTTCTCTCTCTGGGAAATAGGCCAGTTTCAACACTGAAAAACAAGATCAACCTTTTTTTTAACAGAAAAAAACATTCTACCTTTTTAGCTTTAAATATTAACATGAGTGTAAAGAAAATTATAAAGCTGTTCAGATCATAATAAAACTACTGGCAACTGAGGGAGGGATGAGGTATCTGATGTCAGTGTATGTGACAAAGAACATATTTCCCTCAGAATGGTGTGGATTCCAGGTCCAGCCAATTGACTTCAATACTGTGAATGTCTGTCAAACTGGCACATTCACCATAATCATGAGCCTCTCCTTGATCTATTTATAGAGTGCTAAGGCCCAGATGCCTGCCAGGAATATAAATCCTTCCATTCCCCACCGTTCAGTCAGAATTGAAGAAGTTCTTGAGGCAAAATGTATTCAAGGAAAGAAACAAAATCCAGTTGCCTTTTGAAAACTACCTTTGGGACATTTTGATCAATGCCCCAGAAATGAATATGGTAGAAAGCGAACAAATTAGATAAATAATTAATAGTATTGGAATAAAATCTGTCTTCAGTTTCCTACAAAAGTTTTCTTCCATTTTAAGAGGCTTTTGTTTTCCATCTCTTCCTTTGAATTATTTGAATTTCTTTTGGAAGTGCTTCTAAGTTTACCTTATTGTTGCAAAACAGTCATTTTTCTTCTGCATGCCTTTTGGTCCCTTCTTTCACTCCAGAAAATGTCCCGCATAAAAGGAAGTTACTCATGATATAATTAAAGAGAAACAAGGAGGCTAAGATGAGTCATACTATATCACACACTGAAAGGCATGAATTTAGATTAAAATGTAGGTGGGTTGGTCATGATGACTGCTAGTCATAGGAGATTATAATCTCCCAATCCCCATCTCCATTCATACTTGAATCTCAGGGATCATTTCTAGGCCATTAAGTTCACAACTGCAGTCCCCACAGTGTCTGTACATGTCTGAAGTTCAATGCAGAGTCTGTTTTTCTCTCTCTTTTTCTCTGTACAGTCAAAATCTTGCAAGATGATCAAAAGATTATAAACTCTCAAATCATGCAATATGCAAAAATATGCAAAATAAATCTCGACTATGTGTCAGAATGGTCATCTATTTGGCAACTTCAAATTTCAATCAACAAATGCTGTCTTCCATATTGGTAAACGTAATCAGAACATCAGGTATAAGGTAAGTGGCCTTGAACTAGCCAATGACCCTCACTCTGTCAAGGACCTTTGTGTGCTTATCTCTGACAATCTCTGTTCCAAAGTTCATTGTAACAGCATTGCCAAAAAAGTATTAAGAGTTGTAAATTGAATTTTGTGCAGTTTATTTTCTGGAAACTTTGCATTGTTAATTGGAGCTTATAAATCTTATTCAATTCAGTTCAATTCAATCCTTTATTATCAATGCACAACATGTGTGCAGCGAAACTGAATGAGCTTCCATCAGTACAATCACACAAAGCACAGAAACACAGAATACATTCAAAGACAGAATACTTCACCAGACTTATAAATAAATCCCCTAACGCCATGATGGCGAACCTATGGCACGAATGCCAGAGGTGGCACGTAGAGCGCTCTCTTTGGGCACGTGCACTGTCATCCCAGCTCAGCTACATTGCATTTCTCGCCATTGTTTGTGGGACTAAAATGTGATAGAGCTGGGCTTGGGTGACCCCCCCCAGGGAGAGAGAGAAGGGGGGAGTGAGGGAAAGAGAAAGAGAGAGAGAGAGAGAGAGAGAAAGGGAGGGAGGGAGGGAAATAGAGATGGAGGGGGGAAGAGAGAAAGATGGGGAAGAGAGGGAGAGAAAAAAGGAGGAAAAGCGAGAGAGGGAGGGAAAAAGAGAGAAAGAGAGGACGGGAAAAAAATGATATTACAAAAGTTTCTTTTTTTATTGTTGCTAAACAATATTTCAAAAGCAGAGACAAAAGGGGCATAAAAGTGGATTTATCACATTTTTCTTAGAACAATTAGCTGAACTCTGCCTCGTTTATCATTATTTTACGGAGCAAAACCTCATTATTCAGGTTAAATTGCAGTGTTGGCACTTTGCAATAAATAAGTAGGTTTTGGGTTGCAGTGTGTGTATGTGTGTGTGTGTTTGTGTATACACACACACACACACACACACGCACACACACACATCTATATGGAAATGTGTGCCTAGCGAAATTATCCATTATCGGCTCTGTTCTGGCACTTTATTACTGTGGGTTGATGATAATATTGCACTGTCGGTGGCTCATTTCTGAATTCTGACTTGTTTGTTCTTTCTTCCCTTGACAGATTACAGTTTCTGGCGGTGGGCTCCCTCCGGTCAGTACCCTCACCAACATCCACAGCTTTTCCCACCACACCCCACAACAATCCCAGAACCTCATTATGACACCTTTATCAGGAGTCATGGCTATCACGCAAAGTAAGTGCTTGATGAGTTAGACAAATGCCTTCTTGTTCTTAGAATTATTCATGATCACCTCTTTCCTTGTACAGCACCATCAGGAAGCAAGGAGCTTTACTCAGAGTCCAAAAGGTCAGGATCATGTCTGGGAGGCTCTGCAGAATATTTACTATCTCTTCCTTTCTTCTTCCTGCAATGGTCGCTGCCTATGGTAGCACGGCACTGGTTTCCATGGGTGCTAGTCTCCAATTGCTCAGTAAATATTAAGAGAGAAATATTGATTTTGGTGCACTGTGAGAAAAGAAGGAAAATGAGATTAAAAAAATGAATGAGTGATGAGATCAGATGAGGCAAGAG
>JANHFJ010008770.1:225413-235564 GCA_032468195.1 Cerberus rynchops
CCATGGAGTGGAAGCATAAAAATAAAAAAAAGTAAGCTTCCTGGAGCATGCTTCTTGGTCGGCCATCTTTGTTAATCACCAAAACTCAACAAAGTTTTTTTTTAATCTGCAAAAGAAATTAAATCCATGTGAAAAAGAAGTAAAAAAAAAAGTAAGCTTCTATCTATTAGAAGTCCTTATACCAAAAAATTCATCTTATTTATTGAATGACCCTCATATATACTCCTCAGTGAGCTGCTTAATCCTGGGATCTGAAAAATGGGGCCCAGCTATGCCTTAGTCC
Source organism: Cerberus rynchops (assembly GCA_032468195.1). Lineage (NCBI taxonomy): Eukaryota > Metazoa > Chordata > Lepidosauria > Squamata > Homalopsidae > Cerberus > Cerberus rynchops. The sequence continues at coordinate 225,697 of JANHFJ010008770.1, forward strand.
TTGCTACTGAGAATTGTGGGAATTGGTCCTGAATATCTAGAAAATAACAGGTTGAGAAAGAATACTAAATGGAATTTTGCCTATCCAGTTTTAATACTGAGCATTCCCTTAAGTGGATTGTTCTGTAAACAAAATTGCATGGTGTTGGAAACCCAGAATAAATCCAGGAAACTGGAATTATTTCCAGTCTACAAACAGCTACATTTGTTGCTCACATCAATAAGAGAAGTAGGCTCCATAGAAGATTAAAATTATCACACGTTTCCACTTAGTGTAGGCCATGCATGAGCCATTTGGAAAACATTTTAAAAATCAAGAATGCAATGTCACTGAAGCAAGCTAGAGATATCATCCATCTTTAGACTGGCTGTGACAAACCAACTAGGAAGTTTATAAAACATTTGGTTTAATTCTTTACCCTCTCTGTCTAGCCAGTACATTCATCTTGTTTCTCTGAAAGGGCAACAGCTGTTACTAAATTTGAGGGGAGATTAAGAATGATATTTATTACTCTGAAAACATTCACAGAGATTTCCCAGATTACCATTAGCCTCTAGAACTTGTTTTTGCCAGTCCCTATAACCTCATATTTTATTGACCTGACAAAATTATCCTTTCCTCAACATTTTATATTAGCTGCAGTACCAGCCTCCAGACATCCTCAGCTCATGCTACCAAATTTGGAAGGTAGAGAGCAAATATCAGTGTTCAATAGTACAAAGTCCCTGATTCTTCCTTGATTATCCAGGAATAAAACTGAAATCAGAGCATAAGAATCAGAGCACAAACCTAAATTTGCCATCAATAGACATAGATAAGAAATCAGGATTTGTTGTGGAACCAAAGATAACATAGAGTGATGCTTAAAGCCATTCCTTTAAGTATTTGCACAATGCAAACTAGCACAGCAGATCAATACACCCCAAAGGGCAAAACATGCTACTTACCCTTTCCTGAAATATATACGGAGACAAAAGAAAAAAATATAGTTTAGTAATGCTCAGTAAATTAATCTAACCAATATTTTATTTGATGAATCTAAAAAGGCCACCAGAAATCAAGACATTCCTAATCAAGATGCCATTTGTTTCTGGATTGGAAACCCAGAATAAGTCCAGGAAACTGGAATTATTTCCAGTCTACAAACAGCTATATTTGTTGCTCACATCAATAAGAGAAGTAGGCTCCATAAAAGATTAAAATTATCACGAGTTTCCACTTGGTGTAGACTGACTCCTACAATCAACATATATAACACCAAGGAGTTTTTAGCTTCTTTGTGCCTTTATTCCCCATCTCTGAAGGTTCTGACACATCAAGTAAGACACAAGAATGTTTTGAGTCTTAGAAAATGAATTATATGATCCATAGATAAGGAATGGTTTCCACTTCAAAGCTGAATTTTGACACCACATCCTGTGGTAAAAGTGAACTGAAACAATCCATGCCATAGAAAAGTATCAGAAATGCATCTTAATTAATGCACTTTTCTTGCACTTAGTAAGGAGGTGCACTGAAAGAATGAGGAGAATGAAGTTCTATGAGAAAGTAATGATGCTCAGGGATGAAAAGAAAAATAGCTTCAGGAGGTGCAAAGGAACTTAGTGAAAACTGCAGCTGGAGAAGGAAAATTAGAAATGAACCTGAAGAAATAGAGAAAAATGTGGAAACAGGCATAAGATCTACAAATTGGATTGGGGTGTGAAAGAATAAAACAACCTTAACCAACCTGTCTCTTCTCAGATATATTTGACTATAATCTCTGTGTTGTCTTAGAATTTTGAGGATTATAATCCAATTTTACTGGAGAATACCAAATTGTTTGAGGGTGAATCTAGTCAGATTATTGGGAAAGATCCACTAGTGGAAAAGGTAGGATATTGTTGCTGACATACCAAAAATTGTCTCCCACTTCATTCCAGTGGGAGCCTTCTTGATCTCATTCCTTTTCATAAAATATTTAATGTCCCTCCTATACCCAATATGTAGAATACATAGTAAAGGGAAAACAAAATTTATAAAAATGGTAGAAGAGAGAGGGAGAAAGCTCAATTGAAAAAAGTGACAAAGAAATTAAATAAGAAAAACAATGGTACTTAAAAAAAAGGAAGCAGTGAATGATATAAGTTGCCAATAAAGTAGTAGAAATGCTTCATTCAAGACATCCTTGAACAATAAGTTATAGAAAGTGTCTTCATTTATTAGCCTTGGGTTGCAACAACGGGAAAGGCAAGAAATCAAGAGCAAAGGATTAGTAGAAATGAATGAAGCTGAACAGGAAAAGAAATAAATAGAAGATAAAAAGGAGAACACACATTAAAGCTAGAAAGATTTGTGAAGTGCAAAGGAAAAAAGGGACAAATGTGGAAGATCTACTAGGAATGCTTGATGCTATGAAACATGGTGGACCTTTTACTACATGTTCTGAGTACTTACACCTTTTGATGATCACTAATGCGGTTCCGTAGGACATTAATCTGGAAGAGAAATAAATAGGTGATGATGTTTCAAGAAGAAAGCATGAGAGCTACTGTGTCAGCACAGTATGAAGCCAAGAAAAGAACAAAAGACCAAAGACATTATCCCCAATAGTCAGGAAGGCTGCAGGTGAGTGGTAGCAGATGTAAAAAGGAGAACCAGAAACTTTTGGTTGGTTTATGTTTATTTACCTCTGTCCTTATTTCCTTTTTTTTTTGTTGTTATATCAGTGTAACTTTTTCTTACAACATTTCTTCTTTCAATGAAGAGAAGATTTAAATTCAATTGTCTACTCTGCCATATTACTGAAGGCTTCATTTTTCAGATTTCTTCTCCAATATGTTCCCATTGCGATCTTTTCTAGCAACAGAATGCTATGTGAATATTCTCCTTTCAGGTGCTTAAAAGCAAAGTTCTGCTTCTTGTGGCAGGATCTGCATTTCTTGAAACTGTACTTCCCTTAGCACAGCTCTGCAATATTCTTCATTTTGAACATTATGCATTTTCTCTCTACAAACATGCCCTGTTCATGGAGTTCACTCAAAGCATTCACAAATATGGGAGGAATACTAATAATGCCACAAAACTAAGTTGCATTACTAAGTATTGAAACATCAGCCAGTCATACTTTATGTCAATTAATTTTCAGAATTCCAAAAAAGAGAAATTGCAAAGCAATTAAAGATACATATACAACACAACCTATGAACAAACAATTTAATGTTAGTTAACCTACAACATTTCTAAGAATTTGTGATACATAATAAAGTTAACTGGAAAGGATCTTGGAACATTCCTTGCCAAAAGCAAAAAAATCTGCTTCTCTCTAGACAGGAGCGTCAAAACTCAATTTTATTGAGGGCCACATCAGGGTTGTGTTTGACCTCAGGGGGCCGGGGTAGGCATGGCCAACTCAATGTCACTCCTGTCAAGGGTGCCTGTGGTGACCCGAGTGCTCTGCCTGCAAAAACAGGCTCCCAAGCTCCGTTTTCGAGTGCCATGGCCTCCAGCAACCCTCTGCCATGTGGCCCTCCCGAGCTTCATTTTTATTGGCAGAGGGTTGCAGGAGGCTGTGGCAGCCAAAAACAGAGCTCAGGAGCCTGTTTTCACTGGCAGAAGCACCATGGGCCGGTCCTTCACTGTTTCCTGGGTGATCTAAGTACTCTGTGGGCTGGATCTGGCCTCGGGCCTTGAGTTTGACAACCCTGATCTAGGAGAAGGATCAAAGGTTGGAGCAAAAGAAAGGGAGAACTGGAAAAACAATTTTTGTTCAATTAGGTTAGGCTACTTAGTTGCTGCTGCTTCTGGTAGAGAGTTCCAATTAGAAAAGAAAGCTTCCAAAAGATTTCTCATGTCCATAGCCCTGTCGATGGCTGAAAAGACAAAAGGCTGCTTGACCTCACAAGACTTAAACTTGATTATAGGAATCATTGCAAACCAAGCAGGCAGACATGCCAAAGAACAACAAAGTTATCTGAAAAGGTATTGATAGCATCCAGACTTCACAGGACATCAGAGGACACTATTGAGAGCAGGGAGTTGCATACATAGCTCCACACCATATATGATGTTTCCAGGAAACAGGCTATACTTACTACTTGCTTAACTCATCACAGCGTGCAGTAAGTATGGAAATCTGGTTAGGGTTAGAGAAAGGAGAATATTATAGCCTTTCATGGATAAATCCACATTTTTCTTTAACTTTCACCATCTGAACCTCTGGAGAATTTAGCCATTTCTAACCATTGATTAGTTCCCATTTTGGTGTCTCTCCAGAATTATTATTGCAGTTTGCTGCCTACTTTCCTAACTTTGGTGTTTGTGTTCTGGGTTAAGTCCAGAATAGCATGGTCTCTATAGGCTTAGATCGCTCCCAATTCACCCCCTTTTTTTGCCAATTCCTGAAGTGGCTGAATATATAGGTGTTTTACTAGTTTGAACTGCTGGTGCTGACTTTCCCTCTCCATAAGAATGCCACTCAATCATAATTCATATTCCTGCAGGCTTGGTTCACTTATGCAATCAGGATGACTTAATTTTCTCTTATGTTAGAATAGGCATTTCAAAGCTTTCTTCCATCTATCTCTTACTCTTTAGAATTTACTTAAGCAATAAGATTTTTAGAGGCCTTTAAATATTTAATATATTTATATATTTAATATATTAATATTATATATTAAATATATTTAATATATTTAAATATTTTAAAGCTTTTATGAAGGTAAAAGAACTTTTCAGGACAGTACTTGTCAGTGATTTAAATTACGACGCCACTGGGATTAGATATTGATTATATTAACAGTAGTTTATGCCATGCTGTGTTTTCATAGCTTTTTTGTTTAGATCACAGATAGTATAAGTGAATGTCAAATGAAAATACTGTTAATAAAAAAAGTATGAAACTTGTATGCACCTGATTCTCAATGGCTCAAACAAGGAAATTACAATTAAACTTTTTTTAAAAAATGGCAAGCAATTTGTATTGGCAATGAAGTGAAGGGTTTCACTCTCCTTCACAAAGGCTGAATGAAGAGCTGATTAACTTCTATAAAGATTAAAACACTTGCAAAGGAAATATTAAAAGAAACCCAGAGATGGTGAGCCTGAGAATCAAATCTTAAATAGTGGGTTAATGATATCTGAGTAACACCAATATCCATGAGGAGAAGGAGAAAGATCATACATGTTAACAGCAAATTCATTTTTTGAATATAAATTCTTATGTAAACAAAATGGATCAATGTATGCAGAAGATAGAAGTGCCATGAGATTTGCAGGAAACCTCAGGTTTGCAAAATGGGCCTTCAGTCTTGCAAGAGTCTGTGAATGGAGCTTTACAATGCATTTGTTTCTTGTCTGGTCTGCCTGGGAAAACTGACATCCATTTTGAAAGTCTGAAGGTTCAAATCTCCTACTGCCATTTTCACAGCCTGAAAAACTAGGGAAGGTTTCTTCTCTGCCTCTTTCCCTGCCCATTACTCAGTGTGGACTATGCCCTCTCTTATCTAACTGTTATCTAGGTAGCACTTCTTTACCCCATTTCTCAGGTCTGTCTCCTATTCATATGCCCCAAATATCCTTTGCTGACCCAGGGTGTCCACATACATTGGGAATACAAATCTTAAAATTCCCCTTGCCAATGAGAAATTCTGATAATTGTAGCCCACGTATAAATAAAACTCTTCAGGTTGGGGAAAGCAGATATTAAATGGTATCCACTTGAAGCACAGAAGTAACTTCACTCATGTAAAGAGGTTTTCAGTTGACTTATGATGTTGGTTCCAAATGGAAATAAATCTAGACTGTCATTCAGATGAGTCATGTCAGATTACTCATACCTGTCCTTGTTTGGGGAGAAATAGGTCATTTTGCAGTGAAAATAAGGGGGGGAGCAAATACCAAGGTTGTGTTGAAAGCTTGTCCATTTTCATTTTCAGTAGTGACTTCAGTGCAAAGAAAATATTACTAGAACACCCAAGTGAGGAAAATATTCAATTTTCTCTGAGATCAATCATCAACATGATTCCTTTGGTCCATTCTGTTTCAGTCCACCCACTTCCTGATTGATATTTCTTGATCACAGAAATGTGAATAATACCAGCCAATGAAGGATTTTGTCATTAACAATATTTCATGAAGGCATCACCCAATAATATTCCTCAGAATAAGGGAAGTTAATTGAACATAAAAGCAATTCTTTTTCTTCCTGGACAAGTTGCACGGGTGATCTGAGCCAATTAGGGATAATGTATTTAAAAGAATAACTATCTTCCCATTTAGCTCCATTGTGATAATTACAGAGACAAATGGAAACACTGTTCTACTTGTTGGTGGATTGTTTTGTGGTTTCAAAAACAGTTATAAAAATTTTTGCACTGTACAAATGACAGTATTGAATCACAGGGCCTGTGTTCAGCTGTACAACAAGTTGTACTGAGACATTCACAATCATTTACTGACAGCTCATTTCCAGGTCAAATAGAAAAAAAATTTGGACAGATAATTATCCCAAGATAACTTTTATGGATGCATAGCTTGTATTTGTGCCCTGTAGAATTTGTACATTGTTAACAGCATAGCAGGCTATGCATGTCTACAGATCTTCTAATAATACATGCTGCTACATTGACATAACTTGACTTCAATTATGAAAATGTTCTCAAAAAAATAAAATAAAAAATTCTACAAAGCTTCCAAAAGATCCAATATCTTTCCTTTAATTTCACTCAGTTTTATCATAGTAAGACTAACATTTGATTACCTTATACAGAATCCAGAGCTGTAAAGGAATTGATATCAATGTTGAAACTTACCTCATATTTCTGCCTTTTGAACTTTTCCTGTAAATCAAATTTCTCAGCCTCAAGATCATGAATGCTCTGCCACAGTTCCCTGGCCTTTTCCCTGATTTGAGAAGACAGGACATTAATAAAGATACTAGTCATGTTAGTTCTAAATTCAGTAAAATATGTTACAGAACCATGTTGCTCTAGAGCAGCCTTTCCCAATCTGATGCATAAACTATAGCTAGCATCACCATTCACCATAGCAGAAGGGATGATGGAGATTGTATTGCATTCTAATGTAATGAGTTCATATACTGACTCGTTTTTCAGAGTTCAGCCTTCTGATAAGTAGGGAACAGCCTGAACAAACCAGTGTAGCAGTGTCTAAAGTGGTAATCAGTATTCTGTGGTTCCTTGGGATAACCTTATAAGAAGTACATGCCTCCTCACATTTTCTGGCCCATATAAAAGTCCAACCCTCTAGAGCAGGGGTGTCAAACTCAATTTCATTGAGGGCCACATCAGGGTTATGTTTGACCTCAGGGGACTGGGGTGGGCATGGCCAGGGTGGGCGTGGCCAGAGGCAACTGTGGTGGCCCAAGTGGTCTGCCAACAAAAACGGGCTCCTGAGCTCCATTTTCAGCTGCCACGGCCTCCTGCAAGTCTCCACCAGTGAAAACGGAACTCCCACGGGTCGCTATTTCCAGTGCGGCCCCATGGGTCAGATCTAAGTACCCTGCAGACCAGATCTAGGCCCTGGGCCTTGAGTTTGACACACCTGCTGTAGAGGAAAACCTGACAACCTCTATTTTCCTCCTTTTTCATCAGTCTACACATCTGGCTCTGTCTAAGCTCTGGAAAGCACAACTCCAGAAAAGCCTATGTAAGCCATAAAAGAATTGTAGAAGCAATTCATACAAAAGTCCTTTTAAAATTAAATCTTGAGCTCTGATACACTGTCCAAACAGTAGACTAATTTTACTACCTCTTTGAGATGGTTACAATTATTCCCTCCCCTTAATTATTATGGAAATGACAGTAAAACAAACAAACAAACAAACACAAATAGGAAAAGAAAAGAGAGAGAGAGAGAGAGAGAGAGAGAGAGAGAGAGAGAGAGAGAAATGAGAATCTCTCAATCGTCATTTCTGTAATGTTGACCACCCTTGGCAGGACAGAGTGTTTTCTAAAACCCTGAATCAGTCTCCTGAAGTTGTGTATTTTTTCTGTGTGATCTTTGCACCCTCTAGTGGTCTTTTTTTTTTAAGCTCAGATGCCAGCAATACTGTACATTCTTCGGACTGATGCCCAACCAGTCATCATTACAATTATGTAGCACCTATTTAAGATATAATCTTGCTGGCATATCTTAAGGCAAATTGTGGGCAATCAAACTGACAATTCTGTTTCACAAACTGTAAACATGTCAAAACAACGATTAATTACGTGATGAGAGAAACATTACGGTACTATACAGTAGCACTGACTTAGGACAAATTAAAGACTCCCTTGACTTGAGCTTGACTTCTGATGGACTTTATGAACACATCTATATTGTCTTCACGACAACTACACAGAAGTAGTTTGTTATTGCTTTTTTCCAGATTTTGTTTTTACTTCCCAGTGTAAAACTCTGCCCTGGACTTCCATGATAATCTCAATCTAAAAGCAACAAGGTTTGATCCCATTCAGCTTTATTAAAACCAAAGTTGTTTGGCTACTACCATTTGCTTAGGGTACTCTAACATATATTAACATTTTAACACCAGCTTGACTTCGTACTTTGCCCACATTGGAGTTATATTTGCCACACTGCAGTTCACCAATTTCTGGAAGACCGTAGATTCTTCACCCCTTTTTCAGAAAATGAGTGTATGTTTACTTTTATTGTGCCTCTGAAGCAGGGATGTCAAACTGGCATGGATGCATCATGTGCAGACCATGCCCACTCTAGTTCCACAAAGAGGAGAAATGTTGTCCTATGTCATGTGGCAGCAACATGATGCCTTGAGTTTGACACCCGTTTCCTAGAGTATTTCTTACACCATTTGTTCTCCAATATTCTCCAGTATGCAAAACTGCTTGGTATGTATGAATATAACACGAAAGTAAATAGGATTTACAGTTATTTATTTTGGGACTAGAAAATGGTTCAGCATCAGCTCTTTTTTTTGGTTGTAACGGAACCATACCATCCTGTGAGACAGTGACATTAGTGACAGAAATTAGGCTACATTTGCTTTGTGCCTGGCCACACATCTTATCTAAGAAATAGAAGAAATAGCAGATAAAATCCAGTTTTTGTCTCATTTCGTGCTTTCCATTCCTGAAGGAAAGAAGACCCTTCAGCGATGTCTTCTGACTGAGGAATGAACACCCCTCTCACCTCAATTTGTCTTCATTCAAATGGTCAATGTTCAGGGGTTTACGGCGCTCAGTGAGGATCTTTTTCTTCTTTTCCCGCTCTGTTTGTTTTTTCCCACTTTTCTTCTCCGTCTAAAGAAATCAATTCATGAGTGACATCAGTGGCTGTCAAGTTCAACCAAATTGCTTCTCACCAATGGTGAATCTGAGAAGTCACATATGTACTGAATGGCCATTTCACAGGCAAAATGTTATGTGTATGTGGATTAACACTAAAGAAAGTGTTTTTAAAAAGTTTCTTTAAAAGTTTCAAAGTTGCAAGCACGAAATTATTTTTATGCATTAGTGCAAATCTTTCCAAGAGCAGAGGGAAGATGCTGAGTTCAACATTTGTGAATTCAGCCTTCACTTGCTTGACAAAGCACAGCAGTTCCTCCGAGCTGGTCTTTTGTTTGAAGGACCAGGCAAATCAAATCCAGTTCAAAAGTTTTAAAAAGAAAAATAAAATAATTGGGGAGGAGATACTTGTAGTTATAAACTGGATAATTAGAATGTGGATAGCAAATGAAACAGGCTCAGATCTTATTGCACTACCTTATACCAAGATCTAATGTACTTCTGTTTTAAATGACAAGTGTTTGTGAAATGTGTCTTCATCCATATAATTTAATATATAGTTTATAAAACTTTTTTTTTTGCAATGGAGTCACCTGTTACAACAGTCATGTACCCACTTTCTG
>JANHFJ010008770.1:261002-271233 GCA_032468195.1 Cerberus rynchops
AGGAGAGAAACAATTTCTTTCTCACTTAATAACAGTATTATGAATACATATTGTATTATACGTATTGTATTATGTATTATGAATACATAAATACAGTATTATAGTACTCTTTCTTTGACCTTTTAATCCACACACATACACACACACACACACACACACACACACACACACACACACACACACCAAGAAGGTACGGCTAGGAACTCTTCATGGTAAAGGCTTATTTGCTCCTTTTATTCACTACATTATGGAGATGTATAAATATCTGAACAACCACATTTTCTGTTACCATATTTACCTGGACAGCAGATGTATATCTCTCTAGCTTCTCCTCAAGTTTGACTGTGCTTGCTGGAAGCCTCATACTGGCACTAGTGAAGGAGATGCAAATTAATTTTCTAAGGTTCAGAAAGTATCAATGGTTCTTACAATATCCACAGAGAACAACATTCACCAAGATAAAGATTGTTCTGATTAAACTTGCAAAGCAATCTAATCAGAGGTATCTACAGGATATAGTCAATAAATTTACAAGGTTGCCACAATGGCTATGGTCAAAAGTTGTCCTGTTTTTTTAAATGCATATACATCATGCAGATAAAACTAGTCAGAGTTTCAACTAAACTGTTACAATTACCATCTTGGCTTTGTTGACCACATTCTGCAGATACCTCTGAATCTATCAAGAACTGTCAGTATTTCAATTATTTAATTTATCCATAATCTCTGTATTCAAACAATTAATCCCTCTAAACCAGGGATGTTAAACTCGCATCGTCACAGCATCGTCACGTGATGTATCCGGTCCCCAGGGCCATGAGTTTGACAGCCCTGCTCTAAGCCTACTGTTCATTATCTAAGGTCAGGGAATATTCACCTTACAAAAGTGACTGTGACCCTCTAGAGCAGGGGTGTTAAACTGGTGGACAGCGGGCCAGATGCGTCACATACAGGCCACACCTACCCCAGCTCCATGAAGGGAAAAAACATCATGATACGTCATGTGACGGCAACGTGACACAGCGAGTTTGATACCCATGCTCTAGAGAGCATGGCAAACTTTATTCTGATCAGTTGCTGCTCACATGTGAAATTCCAGATATGATGGACTACAACTTCAAACAAGTTTAACATTCATAGAGGCTGGAAACTATGGAACATTTAGTTCATCACATCTAGCCAATATCAGATTGGAAGAGTATGGAATCCCCAGCAACTTAACTTTTGAAATTCCCATGGAGAAATAGCAGCCTAGTATTGTTCCATGACATATAATAAGATACTTTGTTAACTGTTTAATATTTAACTTGCAAGCATATTCTCACAGGAATCTTATAACATAAGATGAACATTTAGCTGCTTCCACAGCGGATCAAGCCAGAGAAAGAGAATTAATACACAAAAGTCTGGACAGAGTTGAGTTATTTTCACTGTCATCAGTTATAAAATATAGGAGTTAAGCAGAGACTTAAGCTTTCCATCAAAATCAAAAGTATATAACATATCATTTCTGCTCTGAATGAGATTCCAAATCAACCTATTATTTATATCAAAATTCTGTGTGCACTGATATAAGGGAATGTATGGGGCGGGTGGGGGGAGATTCTAAGTACTACTTTACAATAGAAATCTTTATGGCAAGATCCAGTATAATTTTAATTTTCAATCTAATCCAATTTTAACTGACAATCTGATTTAAAGTACTGAGTTTATAAAATGCCCAAATGCAGATGGATAAAAATCCATCAAACTGCTGAATTGATCTGACAATTTGATTTGATTGAATACCCTTTGATATTTTAAAATTTTAAATAAAAACTGCATAGAGCAGGGGTGTCAAACTCAAGGCCTGGGAGCCAGATCCGACACACGGCCTTCCCAAGCTCCATTTTCACTGGCAGAGGGTTGCAGGAGGCCGTCCCAGCTGAAAATGGAGCTTGGGAACCTGTTTTCACTGGCAGAGTGTTCGGGCCACCACAGGCACCCCTGACAGGTGTAACATCGAGCTGGTCACACCCACGCTGTCCATCCCCCCCCCAAGGTCAAACACAACACTGATGTGGCCCTCAATGAAATCAAGTTTGACACCCCCGGCATAGAGCCTACAGGAATATTTATAGCCCAATTTGCAGCAGATTCTGCCTCCAGTGGCCTATACAGTAAGTATAGCTCTTAATACTTGTAAAAGAAGCATAACGTGTGCTAAAGAATATTTGGCCATGTTACAAATCCAGAAGACTCTTCCTTTAAACAAGACAAAACTAAAATTAAACAATAAAAGTAATAAAATATTTTCTGTCGAGGTACATAGATATCTGTTGCCATTCTGCTGTTGTCCTATCACAAAGATGTGTGGCAAGAATGCAAACTCTACAAAGGAATTGCAGTGCTGTATTAATATCTACTTACCTTCTGCTTAATGTATCTTCTTGTCTTTCTTTCCTGGGGACAACCTAGAAGCAGAAGAAATAGAGGGCAAGAATCAGGGTTTTGCATATTAAATAATTATGGGGAATAAAGGGAAATTTTAGCAAGTATTGTTTCTCCCACCCAAACCCCAACTGGAAAAAGTATGTTGCAGGGGACAGGGGAAACTTAGCTGCAAAGAGTAAATGGGTATATGGAAGTCACATCACAACAGGATCACAAGTGCAGAAGGATAGATATGGGTTAGATGTTGAAATGGCCTTCTTTGGTAAATATTTTGAAAAGCTCTTAAATATTTAGAATGGACTGAAAGTCTTCAGTTTCTCTGATTTGAAAATATTACTTGGCTCTCACATTTCACATTCTACTCCTATAAAGATATCTTCCTAACCTCAGCTCCTATGAAGCAAGATGAGCGTTATACCACTGATCCTATGCCCAACACTATATGGCTACTCAGCACCAACCTGCCTGATGTCCAGAAGTGGGGAATAGAGGAACTAGGCAGTTTCCAATTGCATGAGAGTATACATGTAGGCTTTTTCCCTACAGTAGCAGCACTTAAGTGGATACCCATAATTTTGAATAGTGACCCCATATTGTCCTAAAAATTGTTCACAAAGTATGCTTATTTGAAGTTGGCCTGGGGAATAATGTTGGTTGTATTTAGTTTTTATTAAGCTTAAATGTATATAAAATACAATCAATTTTTCCTTGGTTATACATACTATTTTTTGGAAGGTCAAATGTTAGCCCACAGACATACAAAGGTTGGGTAACTTTACCTTCTGCGATTATCTGCACTTGATATCTAAAAAACCCATTGTAATGTCATGCAGGCTCATTGCCTTTGTGCAAGTAGAATATGGCTTGTGTCATTGCCATAGGGCCTAGATTTCATTTTTAAATAAGGGACCTTTTCATAATTTGTAATAAATCCTTACCCGGAATGAGATTGTCCTTGGACTGATCCGGTTGAATGAGCTACTATAGGTAATCTGGGGTTCAGAAATTAGTATAGGAGCATCAAAAGTTTCTTGACCAGAGGGAGACCTTATAGTTTTAGCATTTGATTTGGGAATAGTTTTTTCTGTGACCTGGAAGAGAAACATGAACCAAAGAAGCACAAGGAGGAGAATTAAGAAAAAGATCTATGGCTGTTCCACCAGATATTTTTAGTAAAAATTGGAAATCATTTTGAACTCTGTAAGACGTATTACACTACTGAGCATATCGATTTAGGTCCTACAACATATTTAACAAATGGTCTGATTACCTCTTCCAGGTTTTCTGGGAAAAAGTTATATCTACTAAAGTTTCATTACAAAATAACAAATATGCAGGTATGGTATAGAACATAAGGGCTAGGAAAAGATAGGCTGTAGATGTAAAAAGAATAAATGAAAATAATGGTAAATTATGAAAGCAAGAAAAAGGCAAAACAACTTTAATGTTTCAGCATAAAAAGGCTATGAAATTATTTTCCAAAAAGGAGTTTTAGCATTTTGGAGGGCGGGGCGGGACAGCACTTCTGTAAAATACTTCCATACTGTTTAAAGCTTTTTTAAGGCTTTTACAAACCCCCCAAAATTGTTATTTTATTATATGTATTGCTAAATTGTGTATTATAATTTTATGTTGCGAGGAGCCGAGAGTAATACTGTTATGTGGGTCCTCTAAATATAGTTAAGTTATTAATTGTATTAAATAAGCATCCACTAATAACAGACTGGATAATTTGACTTTTGATTTCTCTTAAAGCAACAGTAGACTGTTTTTTCTGATCCTGAGCATCCTTGCACAATCTTGATCTGTGGCAACTTCATGGCAAAGTCAATAATCTTGTCATTATCTCCAAAGCCATAGGAGGTTTTGATAATACAGTATCTGACATCATTTCAGCATCCTCAGGTGATAACCTTTTAATGAAAAATCTTACAAGATTTTAAGATTGGATTTCTCTAATGTAGGGGTAATAGGAAAGGTTCTTGTGAATTTAAGATATGTTACTTAATCATGCCTTAGGCCATGTCTGCTCAGCTATTTCTTGATCCTTTAACCCTGCTGCTGAATGAAGCTGCCAACTTTGATATGAGTAATAACTCCATGTATTCAATTTACTCTATATCTAATTAGCATCTTTGCCCAATTAACTTTTCATCAAACTTTCTCTGTTCTCGTAAAATACCAAGACTAAGTACCTGTGGTGCCTCAGAGGCAGGTGTGGCTACAGCAGGATCAGTAAACTTTCTAACTCTTGGCTGAATTTTCACCTCCAAACGGCTGATGCTTTTACGTTCCCAAGAAACTCGTGGAGGCTCCTGGGAAGCCACCTCATTCTGGATCACAGCCAGTCTCTGAGATTCACATGTGCTCGGGACCTTCTGCTCCTCACTGAAGACTTGATCCTCATCTGTTTTGAGGTCCTTCTCATGCTTCAAGGCTTCATGTTTCTCCAGTGCGATCTCCTCTTTTTTCTGACTCTGGATTTGATGGCTTTCTTCTATAACATCCTTTTGCTGAATTAGGGTTTCACCTTTTTCTTCTCTTCCCTCTTGTTTGGATGATTCTGGAGGAGATGTAGGATTCTCTTCAAGGGGTTCCTTTTCAAATTTCTTAGTACTCACTAGTATTTTCTTCTCTTGCTTTATATTATTTAAAAACTCTGCTCTCCTCCTCACTCTCCTACCTTCCAGTTTATTTACTGAAACTGGTTCAGTCTTCTCATTTTTCAGTGCTGAATTTTCCAAGTGAAGTAGCTTTGCCTCTAAGGAATTATCAACCCTAGGAAAAAGAAGGAAACATATGAACAGCACTAGATGGCACTAGAGGTTAAATTTTAGAAGAATTCACCTTTACACAGGAATGAGATTTACAAACCAGGTTATAAATAATAATATAGGTCCTTCAGGGCTGTAATAGAGGTAGGATTGTATTCATATGACTTGATTGTTTTGGAATTTTGAAGCAGCTACTTTTATATAACAATGATTAACAGAGATTAAATTAATAGAGGGATAGAATCAAGATCATGTAAAGTTCAAGTACTACTTTACAAAGTCTTAGTAAGACCACACTTGGAATATTGCATCCAATTCTGATCACCACAATACAAAAAAAGATGTTGAGATGCTAGAAAGAGTGCAAAGAAGAGCAAAAAAAGGATTAGGGAGCTGGAGGCTAAAACATATAAAGGAATTGAGTATGTCTAGTCTAATGAAAAGAAGGACTAGCACTGTTCCAATATCTAAGAGGCTTCTACAAGATGAGGGATGAAACTATTTTCCAAAGCATCAAAGGCAAGGCAAGGCAAGAAACAATGGTTGGAAACTAATCAAGGAGAGAAACAATCTAGAACTAAGAAGAAATTTCTTAATGGTGAGAGTAATAAACCAATGAAATAGCCTGTCTTCAGAATTTGTGGGTGCTCCATCACTGGAGGCCTTCAAAAAGAGACTGAACAACCATTTGTCTGAAATGATATAGGGTCTCCTGCTTGAGCAGGGAATTGGCCTAGAAGACCTCCAAAGTCCCTTCCAACTCCGTTGTTTTATATTCTATGTTCTGAATCACGGGTGTCAAAGTCGCCGCATCATGTTCCAGAGTCATGAGGGAATGCATTCTAATTGGACAAAGCCTAACTAATACTGCTCCATAAATAACTAGAATGAGGCAAATAAGGTTCACATTTCATTTTTAAAATGCACATGGTGCCAAGACATTTCTTATCATTTTCTTCAACTTTTAAAAACCAATGCACAGGCACTCTAGAAGCTTCTTCCCTGCATTTCCTGAAGCATACTGATTATGACCATCACTCTAAAAGTGTTGAGGAAGGAAAGATATTTTGCTGCAAAAAAAGCTGAGTGTGAAGTGTTTTAAGGATTGTGAAAAACTGAAAAAGATCTCTAACTACTTTGTGAACTGTGAACTGAAATTTGGCAGGACAACTATAACTAAATTATGCCAACCTCTTCAGTTTAAATTTATGAATGAATAAATGAATGAATGAATGAATGAATTTGAATGATTGGAAAATTTTGTATTGAAAATCCTTCGTAGTCACCAACAACCAGTAGCAACTATTCTGAGTTTAGCAATCTATTCTGTACTCAATATAATATTAATTGGTGTGGCATCATAGAACAGAAAAAGACCAAATAATCATGTCCTGCATTAATATATACATTCTCTCTATTCCTTTACAAATTATCTATAAACATAGATTGGACTCTTGAATTAGTCCTCCATTCACGAAAGGTAAAGAGATTTTTGTCAATTCTCATTCTGTCTTCACTTCTCTGTACATATACACACATTATTCCCAAAAGGAACTCACAATTTTGAAGAGGCCTGTAAGGTTAGAAAAGGGAGACAATATGGAAACATGAATTCTAGTTTTCTTATAGGAAGGGTGGAGTGTAAGGTCCAAAGTATAATCTGGTTCCATTTAATCTATACCTATCTCCATAAATCTCAATCCCTGTTCTTCGTAAAATAATACTAGTTCAAACAAACAGAAAGTTATTGTCTGTTTTCAAAATTATTAGAATTTACTTCAAGTTCCAAGCAATTTGCACAAGCAAATAAGTCTGCCACTGAAAGGCAGCTGGCCAATACGCAAGAACGAGATGAGGAGCCATTGGGACTGTGCTTGGCTCTCGGGATGGTTTGGCGTGCAATTTCTGGCACAAGTTCCATAGGTTCACCACTATGGTCCTAGGTTATGAAAGCAGCAAGGAAAATGATTCACATTTGGGTCAACGCAATAGCATCAATCTTCTTGATGAAGGGGATGATGTTTGTCCCAGCCTTGAAAGAGGCAGCAGCGTGTCCCCTTCTCAAGAGGCCATCCATGGACCAACTACTGATCAGTCTCCAATCTTCCCTTCTTGGGGACAACTGCTCAAAAGATAGACAGTCTGCAGCTAAGGAATGGATTATTTGGAGGAAATGGATTATCTAGACTAGTGGTGGCAAACCTTTTCGGCACCAAGTGCCAAACGTGAGCGTGCGCATGCACTGCTTCCACAGGTGTGCAATTTGCACATGGATGCCTTCTGCCAGTACGCAATTTGTGTGTGTGTTTTGCACATGCGCACGCTGCAGTCTCATGCACAATCACGGGTGTCATACGCATGTGTAATTGTGCAGGAGTCGCATGCAGAGTCTCGCGCACATGCTGTTCCAATATTCAGGATGCAGAATTTTGATGTCCGCCCCCCACCCCCCAATTTACCTGCATTTTTCATGTGAAGTTTTCTGAAGCAACTGTTGCCACGTCAATGCAAAGCCAAGATATGAGCCTATCTGTAAATTTGAGAAGTGATTATTTTGTTTTGTTTTAAACCTACTAACATTATTCCTCATATGTTTATAGTTACAGAGCTAAAAAAACTACAAAGTTCACTTAGAGATTAATGTACATTTCAGCCTATACAAACTGACGAAAATACTGCTTATTTTAATAAAAAAAACTAATTTTAGTTTTTAAAACATACTTCTGAGCCAATTCTGGCACCCTGCTGTATTCCATATTGCCTTCCTTCCACAACACCAGCATGGACCCCTTCAGCATAACCATCTTGATAGCCTTCATCATGAAATCTGTTTTGAAAGAGCAAACCATATAAATATAAATGTATCCTTTCATTTAACTGTTATGCATGTTTATTCCATATAATCCAGCACATTTCAATTAATTTCCAAAGGATTTAAGTAATTATTATATAATACATTGTTTGTATTATATCTTATAATTATACATATTTAGCTTGTAATCCCATATAAAATATGGCATATATACTTGTTTGGATGTAAGTATTGAATTCTGTAAGGTTCATCTCTGATTGCTTTTTTTTACAGTATCTGTATTGTCTTTATTACTACTTTGACAAAAAAAGTCAAGGCAGAGAACATATCCAGCATACCTTCCTCCTCCTTTCTCAACAACAGGATTCGGATTCAGAGAGGCAACTGGCTTACAGTCACCCAGTTAGCTTTCATAACTAAACTGACACTAGAACTCATGATCTCCCAGTTTTGGTGCCTTAACCATTTCTTAGAATTGCAGTCTTGATTTTGTTGTGTTCTATTAAATATAATTACATATTGTACATTCATAAGAATTTAAAATTGGACATTCATAAATTACAATAGCAAATAGTGTTCTCTTCTCTGGAGGTTCTTTTCAATAAATTGTACAAAAATGAATTCTGTTAATGTAAAATTCCGTAATGTAATGTAATATTTATCTCATTCCATTTCTGATCTACAGTAAAACAGGATCGCTTTAATAATTTTCAATATTTTGAAAATTTACAGCAACATCTAAGTTCTATGGCATTATACTTCTAAAACAGTTGTATGAAAACCTCAGCTATATGATTGATCAAATTTAATCTAAATTTGTTATGCTATAAGGGTAACAAATTGTAAAACTGATGGGGGCAGCGCTGTCATGAGTATTTTCCTTTTTCTAAATATGTAATTTAATTACGGCTTCTGCCATTCAACAGAACTGAACTGATTAGCACTTACAATGTTACTGAACCTGTAATGTATCCTATTATAACTTACAATAATTCTAACACTGCAGACTATTTTATGCCAAACTTAAAAAAAAACCTAGGCAACCTGTTAAAACTATTTGCCTTAAAAAACAAAGTGTTAAAACTGCAAAACAAATACAGTACAAAAAACACAGTTCTATCTCCTTTAAATTAAAACACATGACTATAAAGATGTACCAAAACAAGCTGTTGTTATGAGCCCTGGGGAATAAAGAGTTACTCTACAGGTAATATAACATCAAGCCTATTGATGTCAAGCCTTCAACTTCTGATCAGCATGGCTAAAAAGGATGGAGATGGGCAATTCAATACAGCTAAGGCCACCACACCTTGAAAAAAACCTATGAGTTTTATTACACTGTACTATCTTTGTGAGCCAATTCATTTTACAGTTTAAGGAAAGCAGGAAGAGTAACCAATTTCCTAGATGACCTAAAGCAGGGCTGTCAAACTCGCAGCCCATGGGTCGGATGTATCACATGCTGGCCCCTCTCCCTCCCGGTTTAGCGAAGCGGGAACAAGTCGCAATAGGTCACTTGACGCCATCATGATGTCACATGAGTTTGACACCCCTGACCTAAAGCATTTTTTCCTTTCTGAATAACGGCTTGACCTGCTTGAGTCAAATTCTCACCCAAGGTTGTGATTGTTTTTTACTTCATATTCAGTATGAAGAAATTTGGCATATAAAACTTTTCCCTGTCCTCACACCTCTGCCAAGACCAGGTGAAGAGAAAGAAACCACGAATCCTATCATGCAGAGGTAAATCCAGTCATAGAAACCTTTGAAATGTCTTTGAATATTAGTAGCTCAGGTTGCATAGTTATGTTGCTGGTTTCAACTCGGAGCTTGGCGATTTGGTTGCAAATGTTTCATCCCCATTCGACATCTTCAGTGCGCTTCGGATTGTGCTTGTCTGGGGGTGTATCGGCCTTTAAATACCTTTCTGAGTCCTGGTCTGGTTTCGGGTTGTGTGATTGGCTGTCTGTAGCTGCTGAGTTACAGTCTTTGGTTTTAGAAATCTTTTTTTTAGGAGAAGAACAGTTTAAGACACTCCAGTGGCAGATTTCTTTGAGGGCAGAAACGGAACATTCTGCCTAGAGATTGCCCAAGGCTCTGAGCTGCACAAGTCCTCTTACCCAGGAAGGGCACCTGGGGACTCTTGAGAGTTGGCAGAAAACTTCTACAGAATTATCAGGTGAGTGGTGCTGTCTAACACCAACGGAGAGTC
>JANHFJ010008770.1:349732-360897 GCA_032468195.1 Cerberus rynchops
GTTGGTGCTAACTTCCTACAGTCCAAAGAGAAAGATGTGTATAAAATGAAACCCCAAAACAAACCTGTTGTTTATCTTGCCACAGCTGCCTTTCCTCAACATCCTGCAAACTAGCTGTGTTTTGTGTTCCTTTCAGCCAAATCATTAGATTACCTTGGATTCCTACAGATTGCCTTAAAAGGAAATAGCGCCGACAGGCTCCAGTGGTTGAGGTTTTTTTCTCCATTAGGGCAGCAGGCCAGGAAAGAGGCTAGCCCTGTCTTTCCACAGGCAGGAGTGTCCCTAAAGAACTGTTTCAATGTGCAACCATGACAAGCAATACGTATAAAGCAAATCTCTTGTGGGTAGCCTTGGCAGAGAAATCTCCATGTGATCTTGACAGAGAATGACTAGAGGTCAGAAAGACAGGATCAAGAATAATTTTCAGTAGCTTCTCATGAGAAATGCATTTTCATGCCACCAACGAATAGCATGTTACAAATTACAATAGGATTCAAAGGTTTTTGTTATTCCAAAATACAATTAGAATATATTTTATATTCTAATATTACTTTAAGTTCTATTTTTCTGTCATAGACACACACACACACACACTAAATTATTCACTCATACACACACCCTCATATATATACATACATATAGAGAGATAGAGATATAGAGAAAATTGAGAAAACTACAGAAAAATAGAACTTGCCTTGAATGTCAGATCAAATATTTGTTACAACTAGAAAGTTACCAATAACATCTGAATTAATACAGTACTGCCATGAAATATGAAGAGAATATGAAGCATGAAAGAATGCAAGAAATTAAGATAAATCAGCAGAAAGCTTTCGAACTTCGAGGTTCTATCAGCCTGAACAGGAAATTCACTGGCCAAAATGCACTGGATAAGTCCAATGCCAGTTTGTAATCTTCACATGACTTTGGTTTTATTTCTAACGAGCCC
The DNA here is from genome assembly GCA_032468195.1 of Cerberus rynchops. Lineage (NCBI taxonomy): Eukaryota > Metazoa > Chordata > Lepidosauria > Squamata > Homalopsidae > Cerberus > Cerberus rynchops. The sequence goes on from JANHFJ010008770.1 coordinate 350,682, forward strand.
ATTGTTAGATAAAAGCCAAAGTTCTAATTAATGCTGATTCAGATTATTTTAATGCAGATAGAAAGATGGAAGAATACTAATAAGCTAACATAATTCAATTTTACAGTAAGCTGCTAGAGAATCAAGGGAATCAAATGAAATATTCTGGAGGTTACAGTCTAATTATATTTAGTCATATATACCTACAAATTATTAATTAAAATGAAGGATCAGAGGAAACTGCCTTAGTCTGTTCTCTTATTTAGCCTACTATGCCTTGTTTGATTCGGTCTCAAATTCCAGTAATGCTATCTGAGATCCTTTAAATGGAAATGACAAAGACTGGATTCTGAACCACTTAGTGCAAAATACTGTATGCACTATAACTTAATTATCTCAGCCGCTCCCAAAAGAAAAATAAAAGTATGGATGTGGATAAGTCCTGCTGAGCAGAATTAGCGTGATGATCTGGAAAGTAAAACATTTTCAACAAATATTTCAGAATCAAGAAACTTTACATATGTGTTTCATCCACAGAAGAGAAAGCATTGATTGTGCCAAGCCAAATGAGTACAAAATGAATACAGCGACTCTCTCTTCTGTAACTTTGGGGTTAGTAAATCTTTTTTTTTTTTTTTAAAAAAACTATTAAAGAAGCTGAGCCACTTGAATAAGTACTTTCATTTAACAAGTTCAATCAGGGTTGTTAAGATAAAGCTTTAGATTTAACCCAAACATATTTTTTGAAATGTAATAAGATTAGTGACTCCACTTTAAAAAAACATCCATATCATTTTATTGCCAACAAAATGTAAATAGTTTGCCTTTGCCTTTTTTTTTAGATTTTTCTAACTTCCTTGCCTGGTCTACAGTTCTGACATTCTCTAATGATTTATCATCCAAGTCTTAACAAGGCCCAATTTGAATCCAGACAAGGTTATACAGATAGTTTACAGCTAAAACAGCATAATCCCCATCTCAGAAAGCGATAGACTGTACCTCTTCAAAAATGCAATGAACATGAAAAATACCAGACATAAATGAAGACTCAGTTTAGCTAGACATGAATACAAAGTGATTATTAATGACTCATGTTAAATACAAATAAAAAATATTTATTTTCAGCAGTGTGTATACTATATATATATTCATCACGCTATATTATGCTAAGTGCATGAAAGAATAAACAAAAACAGTACATTCAAGCAACTAAGACATGAGGTAAATAAAAGAAAATATGTCTAAACTTAATTTATACTATCTTTCTTCACTACCTCTCCATATATTTCAATCCCTGCAAATCATCCTTGCTTCCATCAGGTCTATCCACATGTCCACATCAACTCTTCTCATTAACCCTATTCAACCACTACTTTCCCTATCTTATTTTTCTTCTCAACTTCTTACATGTGTTTTGCTATTAGAGCCTCATTCATTCTGTTTATAAGATCAAGCTACCTTAACATGCTTCAGTTGTACTCTTACAAGAAAATACAATGAGGAGTTTTAGATGGAAATGTAGTTGATAATTATGTTAGATATGAAGAAAATACAGGAAAACTGGCCTAAAATTTAAAGAGGTATTAGCATTTATCAAATGGTGTATAATTGAAACAATTTCCCTCCAGAGATTAGAAAGACTCCAATCCTGCTGGCCTTTTGTAAACCCCTTAATATTTGGTTATATGCTGGGCCTGAGTATATGAAGGTCCCATCTCCTGGTTGTGTTCACAAACATTGATTGTGACAACCGATAGCTAAAGCTATTGTGTATTTTAATTTTTGTATTTATAATGGCAATTTGTTTTTCATTTTTTTTAAGATTGTCCACTACTAAGAATCACTTCCTGACAAAGTTGGCCACATCAATTGGAGAACTGGATGAGAAACCCATCATAGCAGGTCTGGGGCACATAAAGTGCGATGGGATGAGAAGATTAGTAAAATATCCTGATTAAATGCATAGTGATCTGTTTGTTTGACTTTGGTTGCCATCTGTTGTACAGTATTTCATGAAAAAAGGTCACTGACACAGTTCCATATGGAACAGAAACTTACGCATAATTTTCAGCATTTAATAAAACTGAGAAGTACAGGAAATATTGGCAAAGCACACAATCTAAATACTTTCCTAAAACTTGATTAATGGGAATATTTTCTTTATGCAGTAGAAAATTTTAATTTTTAATAATTACTAAATGGGCAAAAAAAAATAATAACCCACCAATTCTGTAGGAAACCAAAGTGTAGAAAAGAGACTGCAAGGCAATAGTTCCTGGAGGGTATCAGAACTAGAAGCCAAGGGATTTGTCATACTTGCTCAACTGCAACTGAAAGGAACTAATTTCATACTTCCTTTGGAAATTGACTTTTAACTGCTTTAAGGAAGTTGGACATCTTCAAACTGACAAGGCTGGAGACACTAGGTGAGTACCTTCAATCCTCACAAGGTTTTGGTTAAACAGATTAAGGGCTCTATAAACATTGGGATACTGTTTTTGAGTATTAAGGCTGGGAATTAATTCTAAAGAATGTATTATTGTGGGGGAAAGTATTTTCATATTGGAGGCATAACAGAAGACATAACAAGATAAGCAACTTATAATGGCATTCAGAGATATTTTTGAGGACTTGCATCGGGATCTTGAATCATTGATATCAGTCTTGTCTGTTCTTAGGGACAGTCATTTCCCAGATGAAGCAATTATAAAAAAAGGATTTGCAATAAAATCTGATAACATGAATAATTTATTAGACATACAAAAAATTAAATGAGGTTATAAAAATTAATAAATAAATAAAAATGATAATCCCAGAGAGTAATAATTTCTTCATATTAGATTGACAAAAGAGGCTTTTAAAAATTTTGAAGAAATTTGAGATAAGGATCATTTGGATGGATTAAGAAGTAAGATTGTTTATGCAAAAGAGAAGGTTTGTTTATGCAATAGAAATGAACACAAGTTGATTTATACGATCAGGGTTAAAATGAGGCATGTTCTTTTTGGACTTGCTGACATCTAGACTGGAAAAATATTGTGTATTGGATTTATTTACAGTTAAGTCTTTGTCTCTACATCCACTTCATATATCTTACTCTGATAGCATCTACATTGTCTTAGTATCTAATTGTCTTTGCACTTAAAGTAAGAAATCTTTGTCAGCTTATTCTCTTTAAAGGAGATATTATCCCGTTTTGTCATGTCAAATTTCAACCTTTTGTTTATACTAGGGTACTGGGATCACTTGATGCCTTCTAAATGTGGATTTGCTTATAAATTGAGATATGGAATGAGGAGCTTTGCATTTTTTAATATTAATTTAGGACTCTCCTTGGATTTCTTGCTGACTCCTGAATTGGAGAAGATGCTAGACATTAGATTTGCCTATAGTTCAGAATTGAGTTATGATTATATTTGCTAATTAAGAGGAGGTGAAAAGATAATACAATTGTTTACCCTTGATGTGACAAGAATAGAAAAGTCACTTTCTTAGGATTTTTTTCTTTTGCTATGTTTTTGTTTCTTTTTATTGCCTTCTTTCTATTTTTTTCATTTTCTATTATCTTTTGCTATTGTAATTAAAACTTTTAATAAAATTATTTTTAAAAGTGAAAATTAGTGCATCAAGGACCAAAAATACTTGTGTTTGAGAAGGAAAATGGACCATGCAATTGCACTATCTACATAAATATCAAAAAGCTGGAGCAAATAGATGAATTAGGGTATCTTAGTATAATTTTTGCTAAAAATAAAGGAACTGAATGGAGAAATTTTAAAATGTGCAAATGCTGGTAGAAAGTCATTGCACAGTCTGTTATGAAAATGAAAGTAATTGCAAGAAGCAGAAATAAGAGTACTTCTGCCCACACCAGAAGTGGGAACTGAAGATGTCAAGAGAAATGTAAAACGCTAGTATATTAGTTAAGAAGTATAAGTAGTTTAAGAAAAAAAAAGCTGGAATCAAGTAGGATGGGTTTGGAATGAATGTGGATTTCATACAAAAGTGGAAGACTTCTATGAAAGAATTCCAGGTTGAGATGACTGAGTCCTAAAATAAGGATCCAACTGAAGAATAAATGTATGAAGGAAGAGTGGCTGGACAAAGAAAAAGGGAATGACACAGCTAATGATACAGGTATTTCTTATCTCATGCCATTAATATTGTTGGCATATTATTTCTTGCTGCTTTTCTGTGCTCTACATAAAATTACTTATCTGAAAGGGGATGTATATTTATTAGCAAGATGATTTAGACATAGTTCTTGAGTTATTATTACAATTGGACTGGAACTTCCATCACTTGTTAAGTGAATTGTGCCCGATTTTACAATCTTTTTTTTTTTTCTTCAGATATTAAGCAAACTTGGCTTCTCCCATTGACTTTGCTTATCAGAAGTCTGCTGGGAAAATTGCAAATGCTGATCACACAACTCCACGATGCCGCAACCTTTGTAAATACATGCTGGTTGCCAAGAGCCCAAATTTTGATCTGGTGACTGAAGGGACATTGCAACAGTTGAAAATGTGAAGATTGGTTGTAAGCCACTTTATACAGCACTATTGTAATTTCAAATGATCTGGATTCCTGTTGTACAAATCAATTATATTAACTATTGTATCACGGCGACTACTTACCTAGTGACTTGTATATTGTATATTCCACCTTTCCATTACGGGATGCTCAAGGTGGCTTAGAGGCAAGGCAAAATGATGCAACATCTTGTGATGACACAAGTTTGTTATTCTGCTATACTGTTAATAACCCAATTTTTTAAACTAACAGGCAGCCAGTAAGCTTAAAAGCAAGCCAGGAGGAAACAGTTGACAGTTGGACAGAGTTCAAATTGGGGAAACAAAAATGATCAGAATGAGATTATGTAAAAATTGGTAGCCTTGTGACAATCATTCTGTTTAAGTGCTCAGAAAGAGTTCTTTGTTATGTAGTTCTAAAGAGATACTATCTGCATCCAATTCATCTTTTTCTTTTCCATCTTTTAGAAAAACATTTCTAAAATGTTTTATTCATTTCTGAGGTAGATTCTAAAGTTCTTTTCTGAGAACATGAGAACTAGTGGTCATAGATATTGCAATACTAGAGAAGTATGACTAAGAGAAAAATAACCTCAATACAAGATATTTAATATTGGGGAGTTCAGTGCTTATTTGGAGAAAGCCAAGGCAATCTCTGGTTTCAGAGAGTAGATTAGACTAAAAGAAGAAAGGAAGCAACAGGGAAAAAACCTTTCACATTATTATTAAGAAAAGTACATGGGTGTGGTTCATGTAATCACCGGGGATTGTTTGACTCATGGTATATTCTACTTTTACCTTATTTAAGATTATAGAAACATGCTAACTCACATATAAGGGAAGTCTGGGTCTGGACTAAATAAGCCATGTTCTCTACTATATAGGGAATAGTTGCTTTATTGGATTTTTTGTTGTTGTTGTTGTTTGTGTGTAGGCCGATGCAACATTCTATTCTATTGCAGTTGTGGAGAAAGATTATTAGAAACTCATTTTACATCTTTCGGGAATGAATAGAATTGCTGGATTATGTTACATTTAAATTGCTAATAAAAGCCAATTACTTTGGAATCCAGTTCTGTTCCTGAAGATATCAGACACATTCATATAGGGTTATTTTTTTGAAAGCAATACAAAAATGCTTTGCTACTGTCTTATTCTAGATTATATTCAAATTTTGATTCTAACCTGTAGTCCTGCAATTCCCTGATATATCCTATTCAAGTATCATATGGGTTAACTTCTAAACTCAAAAAATTAAACAGATGTTGCCATATGTTGAGGCAGATTACTAATACTTCTCATTTAAGATGCATCTAAATTTGCTTCCTCACACTCCTATTCTGATCTCCTTCATAAAAAAATATGCAATTAATGTTTTCATGGTACAGATGAGAAACTGATATTGAAAGGATACTACAACATGAAATCAAATGTTTGATTCTGACTTAATTTCTTGTGTGAATATAATTGTGCATTGAAACCATAGTTTACAGCTTAGTCTACTGTGTGAAACCAGCCAATTCAACAAAACTCAAATAAACACACGAGAGCACATATCAATCCAGTCAGAGATTTGGCATCTAATCTTAGGTAGCCTGTTCATTCTGTCAGACAAAACTAGGCAGAGACACAGCTATCATTCAAATATTAAAAAAGAAAAGAAATCCACATATAAGCAAAACCAGAAACAAAAACTGTTTTCTTTGGTTGTTATGTCAACATGTTAAAGTTTATAGTCAGTTGCTCTTAGCAAGCTTCAAAGCTTACTCTGTTGAGGAAGAAACAGTCACTGATCAGACTATTGAGTAACAGAATTCTTTACCATATTTGGACAACCTTTAGCATTAAAGATGAGTCAAATTCTTAAGAAGTACTGCACTAGACCAAGTAAGATGACACTATTACTATATAGCAGTATTTAAATTAAGATATTTCCTCACAGGCATAATAGCAATAGCACTTATATACCTCTTCACAGTGCTTTACTTTTTAACCGGTTTACAGAGTCATTATATTGCCCCCAACAATCTGGGTCCTCAATTTACCAATCCCGGAAGGATGGAAGGATGAGTCAACCTTGAGTGGGTTAGGATTGAACTGCTTGGCAGTCAGCAGAGGTAGCCTGCAATGCTGACCATCTCTTTTATGGCTTAATCAATGAATTATGGTTAAAACAATCCATGGTTTACCAAAATGTGTGAACCCTTTGACAATGTTTATATAGCAGGTTAAATTATATTGTTTCTTGCTTGGCTATTATGATTTATAAGCCAAGTTCAGCACAATATATATAAAATTAGATTAGCACTTAGTCTCATTTCTATATAAAAATGTGAGTCTCGTGATATTAGTAACTTAGTATTTATGCATCATAAAACAAAGTGGAGGGTTAGAAAAACTATAAAATGTAATTTTTTTGTTTAAATATTTAAAAAACAACAGCGTGACACATTATTTTTGTGGACTATTTCCATTTCTCCTCAGTTACTAATATTCTTCTTTCTCACATAAAAATATAGTTTCATGTCAATAAAAGGAGTTTTTATCATATTTTTAATGAGATACGGACTCTGCCCACATGGTGCATTCACCTTGAAAGTCAGAGAAGAGACACAGAATCACAGACTGAATATCCTCAGTGCTTAAGTCAGCATTCACTAGGTATGCAGCATATTCTGCAGTCCTGAAAAGATTCCAAGGCTGTCTGTCAGCTCAAATCAAGTTGTCAGTCAGACTGACAATTTTATAATTAAAGTGCTAGAAATAATAACCTTAAGGCATTTTGTTAAGGATAGAAGACATTTTTATGCAGATCAAGGATTTTACCAAAAACCTTAGAGATGAGCACCTGGGGTCATTAAAATTTCATCAAACTATTTTATATCTTAAAAGTTAATGTAACAAAGGCCATTATTTCATGACAGTGCAAAAATCTCATCTAGAATAGTGTAAAGTAGGTTGGGTTCTGCCAAGATAATCTACAGACTTCATCAGAATATAAAGAAATTCTCAAGTAAAAAAAGTTTGGTCATAGAACCAGATTCTTGGGTTATAGGGCAGATAGCTGTTATTTTCTTCTTTGATAGAATAATCTTCTCAATAATCTTTTTTATTTGTAAGTCACTGCATTAAACAGAGTTCAGCAAGATAAAATTAGTAAGATGCCCACCAATTAAATAGCTAAATGTGCTTCTCACCCTATGCCAGTATTTTTAGTCATGCTTTATTGATGAAGCCATGGTAGCCTAGATCAAGGGTCTCCAACCTTGGTAACTTTATGAATTGTGAACTTCAACTCCCAGAATTTCTCAGCCAGCACATGGGAGTTGAAGTCCACAAGTCATAAAGTTGTCTAGGTTGGAGACCCCTGGTCTAGATCACACAGATTAAGCAAACTACAGTTTACAACCACAATAAAACCTCACAATACAGGTTAGCAAAAAACAAACGATGTTGTCTCTTACAACTCAACCAAATGATTTTAGGACATACTCTATTGCCCTTCCCCAACCTCAACCCTCCAACTGTGTTGGGAGTGCAATTCCCATAAATGTCAAGCACCAGGAAGGAAGTGAAGTGCACAGACTCTGAACACCCCAAGAATGGACGCCTTGTAACATTCTTCTCATTCAAGAATGCTGGTAACCACCTTCCCAACTCTTGTTATCTCTAAACATCAAGAAAGACTCCAGGGGTGAACTTATATTCTTTGTTCAACAGAGGCATGACATCCAACAGTGGTAAATCAAAGGCAAAACATACTGTATGTAGGAAACGGCACCCTATTACTTCACTGGACTGCGAAATGTTGCCAATATTTGGAGTGAGAACTGTCATATACTGAGGAGGAAAAAAAAACAGGAAATACTGTAACTAGAGTTAAGTTTGCGGTTCGGGCAACCTCTTCATAAGAGTCACCGGGTTCATCGGGGCTTTTGCTGCAGAGGGTCAATTTTTGGTTTTGTGACTAAAGCACTGCGGTCTGATCAGGCACACGCCAAAATACTCTTTTCATGGGCCGGGGAAGCGAAAATCTAACAGTAATTTAACCTTCCCCTCCCTTTCTTTCTTTTTTTTAACTTACTGGGCGGGTAAACTTGCGAAAGTCACGCAAGTGGCCTGGAGTTTTCAAATGGGAATTTCCGAAATCGGGTAAAAGGCGCAGGAGGAGGTTGGCGGCTGCTCCTTTTACAGCGGATCGTTCGCAGCCGAGATTGATCCCGGAGGAGGGGACCGTTTAATAGAGCTGGCAAAAAAGGACGACCCTTACCTGACTAAGCTGGCGTTGGTCGCTCCGACGTCCTGTTTTTGGGTACCCGAGCTGGCGTGGCACAAAAATCCGCCAAGAGGGTTGTTTTGTTCTCTCCGGGAAAAGGCGGGTCCCCGAGCAGCGCCCACAGCCAGCCCAAAGAGGCGCGAAAGGGAGGGCCGGGTTGGGTTGGGTTTGACTTTTTGGTGGGTTTTTTTTTTGCACTCAACACCACAAACGGGCTGATGTCATCACAAGGCCCTCCGGTGTTTCCTGAAGCAACAATCGAAGGGGGCTGGCGAGCAACGAGGCGGGGCTTGCTGCCTCTTCAAGAGCCGGGCAAGAGGGATCTTCGGAATCCTTAGCCGAAAAGGAACTTTCCATTGGTAGCTGCGCTTGTCGAAGAAGTTGAAAGGGGGTGGGGAACCTGTGGGTCTCTTGAGTTGCTAAACTACAACTCCCTGCTTCTCTGGATAGCGCAGTAACTAAGTAGGCTAGTCTAGTGAAGAGAAGGACCAGGAGAGACACGATAGCAGTGTTCCAATATTTGAGGGGCTGCTACAGAGAGGAGGGGGGGTCAAGGTATTTTCCAAGGTACCTGAAGGCTAGACAAGAAATAATGGATGGAAACTGATCAAGGAGAGATTCAACCTAGAAATAAGGATAAATTTTCTGGTGGTGAGAACAATCAACCAATGGAACAGCTTACCTTAGGAAGCTGTGGGAGATTCATCACTGGAGGCTTTCAATGGGAGATTGGACTGCCATCTGTCAGAAATGGTGTGGGGTCTCTTGCTTGGACAGGGTGGGGTGGGGTTGTTAAGCACCTCTTGCTGAAAATCTGCCAACATCTGGAAAGCCCCAAATTCCCCAACCCAGTTTTTAAGCAACACAAGGATCTTGGCACTTTTGAAGATTGTTTTAGGAACTTGGCAACTTTTAAGATGTTTTGATTTCAACTACCAGAATTCTCCATCAGAATTCTGGGTTAACGGGTTGTGGAAGTTGTTGGAACTGAAATACATTTATATTGACTTTCAACTGGTGCTTTGCAACCAAAATGTAGGCAGGCATCTTCAGCAGTCGTATTTCTGTAATAAATGCAAAATGAGGGATTTGAAATCTAGTTTATTTCAGTGCATCTTTCTATATTTCATTTTAATTTTTTAGTTATCACCTATTGCTAAAAATATAGTGAAATGTTATCTTTATAACTAAATGTACACAGTGAATTACATCTTCATTTATGGATTTTAGACCATTAATGATTGTATTCTATTTACAATTGCTGTTTTTTATTTAAAGGAAGCCTAAAGAATTGATTCACATGTTTAAGATGCTATTAGTTGATGAAGTAACATTTTCCTCCCACAGAGTAACAGATACAGTGGGGCAAAAAAGTATTTAGTCAGCCACCAATTGTGCAAGTTCTCCCACTTAAAAAGATGAGAGAGGC
>JANHFJ010008770.1:372723-387191 GCA_032468195.1 Cerberus rynchops
GCCAGTTGCCAAGCTCTTGAAATGCAGTCGCTTGACTACAGGGTATGTGGAATTGTGTGATATTTTTTGATGGCCAGAAGTGCTTTATGGCTCATAAATCACCGTTCCAAGCCATTGTAACTTCTAAAGCTTATAAAACAAGTCATAAATCAAGAACTACTTGTATGCTTATGATTATCTATCTGGCTGTTAGTTTTGGTTCATCTTGGATTGCAAAGTGGGAATTGTATATTGCTGTCAGAATCAGTTTTGATGGGAGCAGCATTTAAGCCCTGAAAAATATGCAGTAATTACTTAAGATCCCTCCTCTTGCTTCATAAGTAGCAAGGCTGCTATACAAAATAATGTAAGAAAGAATGTTTTGTGTCTGGCAACTGCTATAAGTTTGGCCCTAGTTTCCCCAAATAAATGAGACAGAAAAGGTTCCTTCTATATTTTGAGATACTTTTAATAGGGCAAAATTGAAATTTTAAGGCTTTGAGGTGCTTAAGGCAACTGCTTCACTATTTAAAATTTCTGAAATCATCTTCTTAAATAGGGTCTTGTTCATTCCGTTTGGAATTCATCCCTATACATCCTCTACAAAACTGCAAAGGTCCCTGGACTATGGGAAGTAGTACATACCTGTTTTAGAGGAAGAAACTGCTAGAATTAGATCACAGGGAAATGAATAGCATGTCAAACCGAATCTGGACGGATTTCACAACAATATAACAGCAGTGGCAAAGATTTTGGGCATGCTTGAGCTAGAATTACTCAAAAACATCATTGTGTGGTTCCTCGATTGAATAGAAGCTCTGCTTTAGATTCTTGCTTTTTGAGTTGAATTTGGCCTGATTAAATATTACAGAAGTCAAATTTTCAAGGGACAAACAGGTGTTCTTGCTTCAGTCTGCTGGTTGATCTGATTTAATGCAGCTGTTTGTAGCGCCATCTAATTCTGAGCTTTCTGTGTGGTATAGATTAAATACATCCAATCTACAACCCCATATTTTTCTGAAAGCAAGACAAGGCTCTTTGAAATGGGAGGATCCTTTACATTCTTTGAAAGTGAGGATTCTCCATAACCTCACTGAAAAGTGAGGATCTGGAAAAAAAAAATATGCCAGTGATTTCTACAGATTTTTCTAGAGTCCTCATTTGCAGTATGGTAGAATTGATAACAGCAGCTTCTCCCCCTCTCCAAATCTATAATTTATCATATTATCAATTTAGAAGTGAGGTGTTCTCAGTTGCATAAGTCAGCATGCAACCATAGCAGTGCATACGAGAATGTATTGAGTTGAAAATTTGCAAGAAAAAAAGAGTTTGACTGAAGAGAGGAGAGAAAAATGGCCATAGTTTAAAGATAACTGTGCCTTGATTTACACACTGTGCAAAATCTAAACAAATGCACCAGTTTATTTTCCCGTTGCCATTTTAAAAAGAAAAAAAAATCCACACAAAACAGAAGTCCATAATATTGAACCAGATTCTGTTATACCCAATCACTGTCATTTTGGGTGCTTTGTCATATGGTTGGGGTTTTTTTTGTATTTCTTATCTGTAATAATTCCCAAATCATGCCTACCTACTTAGTCTCTCTTACCTTTTTAAAGATGTAATAATACAACTATTTTAATGTAAATCACTAGTAAACTTAGAACTGACTTTCAAGTAAGATTAACAGTTACTGGATCACGCTTTGCTGACTCACACATATTCAGTGCATTTGTAACATCTCAAATATAACAAACTTACAATCCCCCCAAATGTTGTCCTTTTTTGGGACAAGAATTTAATAAAATGAAACACAATTTGGACTTGCTTAGGAAAAAGCACACAATCACCCCTTTAAAGTAGGTGGTTAACTAATTTCCCATTGGTTTGTTTATTTGATTTATTGATTTGGAGGGTAGAAAATGAGAAGTAGCAAAGAAAGACAATGTTATGTTATAAAATATACAATGCAAAGTACAATAATACAATATCAAAAGTGAAATAAAGTTAGTGTACAACTGAAAACAAATTATTCTTCATGAAAGCTAGTTCCGTAAATGAAAATGTAAGTAGTCAAATCAACTCAATTGTAATATCTATTCCAATTAATCTACATGATTGTTATTTTAACATTTTATTATGTACCAATGCACTATATAGTGCACTACATGTATTTAATTATCTGTTAAAATGGGGCAACAATGTATTGGCTTGCAAGCCAAACTCTAGATTAGAGATGTTAATTCACATAGGGATTGTGCTGGATAAACGGAGCATTGGTTGTGTGTGCAGTCAAAATGGGCCAAAACTGATTGATACTGAGCTCATCGTAAGCAAAGCATACTGCACATTGCATGGATATGATGAGTAAGCTGATAACCTCGTCTACACTTTCTATAGTTTTTTAAAAAGCATTATGTGATAGCATTAGTTGACCAAAATTACTATGAGTAGCAGCTTTCAGTGTTTCTCAGGCCATCTAGATTATTGTGACTTGGAATCAGAGAAAGAAAAAAGAAAGAAAGATTATATATCTGTAAAAGTAAGCAAAAAGGAAAAGATGTATAAAGTAAATGGCTGTTCACCGCCCCGAGTCCCTCAGGGAGAGGGGCGGTATAGAAATTGAATAAAATAAATAAATAAATAAATAAAGATGAAGAAAAAAGCTAACATTTATGGAGGAAAGTGTGTACTATATTGGTTCAAGACCAAGATTAAAGAAAAAAAATGCAGTGATTTGTGTGATGCATTTAAAACAACAGATGTGGACAGCAGTAGAAAAGAGAAAAACAGAGGAAAATTACTTTTACAGCGTGAGGAAAGAAAAATGATTTTACTTTAGGTCTTTATATCTCTATTGATCCCATTGTTGCTTTTCTTGTATCATAAAAATAGTGGAACAAATAGGCCCATCTTCATAATAACAGCAGTTGATATGGGGGAGGCAGGGTTGGTTGGCTGCATACAGCTTGCAAACTACAATTTTTGTTCTACTGTCTTAGGGCTTGCTATACAAAAAGAATTTCAGCTGTTAGGCTTTGCTTTGCTACTCAAACAACCATAGTAAGGGATTTAAACTGCTGTTAAATTAGTGGTTCTGAATGCTTCGCTCATGTACCAGTAAGAAAATGATTACTTCTGGTATTCTTGTGTTCTGTATTTTATTTGTTATGAGTTTTGTATTTTAGCCAGTGCCAAAAACATATCTTGAAGCCAGAAAATATAGGTGGTAGCATTCTGCAATTCATCAGATCATTTCACAAACCGCCCATATGAGTCATATTGTATTTTTATTTTATGTGTTCCGGGTATGTGAGTTTGCCATTATATTCTGGATTCTTATTAATAGAATAACTTGTAAATTTATTTTCCAGATTTATTATTTGCATAGTAGTTGTTTTTATATTGCAGTTTACACATAGTAGTTATTTTTATAGAGTTGTATGTAATTTTATTTCCAAACAAATGTGTAGCACAAGCCTGATATATGCTTAATATTTTAGCATGTTTACAGAATACCCTGTGTCTTGGTAGACATAGTTCTTTATGACATGCATTGCCAAGTATTTTTTTATTATATTTCTGATTTTAATAATTTGCCTGTTTAGTGGGAAGCCAGTATATTATACTTGTAAAAACAATTTTTATTCAATATCTATATCAGTTCTATTTTAGTATTCAGCACACAAAATACACCTGACCTATCCCAAAGTTTGTACATGCTGTTTTCTTAAAGTTGTTTGGTTTCCTTGAACATTTGATGTTTGGAACCTACTTGGTAAGACAAATACTTTGTATTAAAGCAGACTCTGATAATGATAAAAGATAGATTTATCTTTAGATTTGCTTTTGAGCCAATGTTGATTCTGGTTGACTGTCTGGCTAGATTTTGGAATGGTTTGCCATGGCCACCTTCCTAAGGCTGAGAGACAGTTACTTCAAAAAGTCTGTCAAGAAAACTTCAGACACCTCTCCACACAGTTGCCAGGAGTAAAAAAAAAACCTTCAAACCTGACTCAACGACAAAAACAAACAAACAAAGAAGAAACAAAACCCTTCTGTTTTATTTTCTCTAAGTTAAGTAATGGTTCCATTTTTTCTAATTGGCTCTTAACTTAAGCATTTTGCAGAAATCTTACTTGCTTTAGTCCTCCCATATATCATTTCATTGAATGTCCTGACACAATCTCTTTCATTGAAGCTTTCCTGGAATAATAACATGTTCCAAATTTTAATCTGCTTCTTAGATTTGATGCCATTCCTAAAATGAATACCAAAAGGTCATTTTGCGGAGAGTTGACTCCCGGTTTGTTTGCATAGTGAAAGGACAACCAGGCTGATGATGAAGATATCAGTGGTTGCTGAAAGGCAGGCAGGCTCAGTACGGGAATGAAGTGCCTGGTATCATTTACAGCTGTTAAAACTGAAAGTGATATTTGCTCATTTTAATCTTTCTCTTTCTCTCTCTTTTCATTCCCACTTCCCTTCTTATTCCAAAGGCCTGTATAGATGAAAACCTGGACATGGTAAAATTTCTGGTAGAATATGGAGCCAATGTAAATCAGCAAGATAACGAGGGGTGGACCCCACTTCATGCAGTTGCATCTTGTGGCTATCTGAACATAGCAGAGTGAGTGAGTTTCAGTGTGACCTGGATACTAGAAAGAGTATTTGATTTATTTCAGTTTCGGATGTTGTGAGAGGGACAATAATTTTAAAAGGAATTGCCAAGCATATACATACCTATGAGGCTAAAATATAGCTACGTTTCTGTTTGCGTGGATTTGTTTTACAAAGTATTAACTGAAAACAACAAAAATTGTCAGCAATCCTCTAAATCTTCAGGGTAAATGATGGAATGCCCAAAATAAGTAGAAAGATGAGATATAAACCAAATGAATAACAGGATCAAATTAATAAAAACAATAACCCAGATGTGTTAGAATATTGCAATGGTAACTCTTGATTTTAATACTATGGTCTGTCTCTGATTTACATTTTAAGACACTTCAGCAGTGCATAAAGTCTTACATTTAGGATGATTACGTTGTGTTGATAGTATTATTTAGAACTTTACATTTTAACAGCATTGAAAACACTACATGCAATTAGTTCCTTAGAGAAATTCTATGAAAAGTAAATAGGATCTTTGATACTGAAAGACTCTATAACATCAGAGATGTCAAATTCTGTTTAATGGATAGGTTCCAAATGTGTATCAGCTGTTATTTCATTTTTGTGGTGCTACAAAAGAAAAATTAATAATAACAGTGGTAATACAGGTAGTCTTTATTTCTTTATTCATTCAGTTGTTCTACCACACATCTCACTGATAACAGCAACTATGGGTGGATTACAATATAATAAAAAACTAAGAAAAGGTGATACAAAACAATTAAAATTATTAGGATTAAACAGGAAACTAAAAGAAGATGGGTGTCATGGGGCTGGGGATCTCTACTTTAGGGTTGTCAAACTTGCGGCCCAAGGGCCAGATGCATCATATGTTGGCTCCGGCCCCAGCCAGTTTGGCAAAGGGGGGGAAAGTCCTGCTATGTCACGTGACACTGCCATGATGACATGAATTTGATACCCTTGCTCTACCCTGTCAGTTATCCCTCAATGTAACCCCAGGCCAAGCGACACTCAGGTTTTCAGGCCTTTTTAGAAGGCCAGGATTGTTGCGGGGCGGATCTCACTTCCAGCAGGAAACTATTCCAGAGGGCAGGAGCCACAGCAGATAAGGCTTTTCTTCTAAACCCCACTAGCTAAAATTCTTTGGCATATGGGATCCAACCTAGGCTTCTTGTACTCGAGCAAGTGGGGTGGGCTAGTCCCATGGGGATAAGACTGCTCCTCAGATACCATGTATCTATGCCATAAAAAGCTAATTAAAGCTAATTATCAACACCTTGAATTGGACCTAGGAACAAACTGGCAGCTCACAGCATTACATCTGCCACATGAGAGGCCTCCAGAACTATCTGGAGCATTTTCATCAGTTGCATTCTGTATCAATGGTGGCTTTCAAATACTCGGCATACCCCCATGTAGAGCACATTGCAGTAATTCAATTGAGATGTGATCAGGACATGAGTGTCTGTCTGCAGGGCCTCACAATCCAGGAAAGAGTGCAAATGGTTCACCACATAAAGTTTTGCAAAGGCTGTCCTAGCCACAACTCTTGGAGCAGGAGTGGTGAAGCTAGGAGAACCACTAGATAATGCATGAACTCTGTATGCGCAGTGCAACTTGTTCCAGAACTAAAGATGATAAACCGCCAGTTACCAAGGCCCCTTGAAGCCACAGCCACGCCGTCTGACAGGATTCAGCTGAAGCCTGTGGTCCCCCATGCAGATCCCCACAGCCTTCAGACACCTTGAGAAGGCAGCTATCACATCACTTGGATCACCAGGGCTAGAGATATAAAGTTGAATAATCATCAGCATATTGATGATACCTCAATTAACATCCATTCATTCAGTGACTGTTCGAATTTACTATGGGGCCGAATAAGGAGCATTTACGCATTCAGGCACTTGGCAACTGGTTTCCAATTACAATGTCACAGGCCTGAAGTCATGTGGTCACGATTTATGGTTTCTAACAAGCAAAGTCAAGGAGGAAGCCACCAGACGGTTGCAAATGGTAAGCATGTGATAGCAGAACCCTGTGACCAAGTGAGATTTGCCTAATGAGAGCAAATGGGACTGCTATTATAAATCAGCACAGTTATGTGCTGTCATGCCTTACAACGAAGTCCTGGTCCCAATTCTGTTAGTAAGCAAGGACTACCTATAATAAAACAAGCCCTAATCATAGCCTTCTGATAAAGTTGATGAATATCTGATAATAAACATTCCCTAATTCCCCTATCCAAGCTGGAAAAATGGGTTGAAAATTCCAGCCCAGTCTCCACTGATGATATCACTATAGCACATTATTGTCCTACCCCTTGGGTCCTTGGTTTCTGAAAAATAGTACGGTCCTTAGTTGCAGAAAGTTCTTATTCTACCCATTATTATAGTATTAATAATAGGAATATAACAGGAATATATAGTATTATAATTATATTATAATACTATAATATAATTATTATAGTATTAATAATAGGAATATAACACTTTTAATAGTATGCCACTGTACAAGAATGTTTCTTTGAAAATGAAGAGTTTTCACAATGGGATGGGATGTTGAGTTCCATGTTTGCCAGTCTCTTGGCTTTCTTTGATAAATATAAGCGTATGATAACCCAGTGCAGTGAAATGAATAGTTCCTTTTATTATTGGAACAATTTGAGATGTAAGGAATGCAAATTTCAGAAATTAACAAGTGGAACTGTTGTACATATTTTCCCTAGAAGTAAGTCTCACTAAACTCAGGGGAATTTATATTTGAGAAGACATGATTGCATTTAATGTTTGATAATGATCTTTATAATACTAGAATGGCAAGAGAAAAAGAGAGATGAGATGAGAATATATAAATTAGCTAAATCATAAGAATCAGCTCAGCTTTTTGAACTGTAAACTTTTTTTTCATAAAAAGGTTGGATGAACCAGAGATGCATATTGGGAATAAATGATCCTTTTACATTAAAAATAATGAAATAGTTCAATATTACTAACATGGGAAAAGATTCCTTGGTTATTCCAAAAGATCATAGATTAGTGTTTCTCAATTAACCAAGAAATTAATTATCACTGCTTCTTTCCTGTGATGGAAGATTTCTTATCTGATGACTTGCTTTATTTGAGGACCATAGCTTGGGTTGAAGTTGAGTCTCATTTATTTTTCATTCATATAGGTACTTGATAAATCATGGGGCCAATGTTGCTGCTGTGAATAGTGAAGGTGAAGTCCCAGCTGACCTTGCAGAGGAAGCAGCCATGAAAGATTTGCTTTTGGAACAAGTAAAGAAACAGGGTAAGGCAACTAGGGATCTCCTTATTATTAGATTTTGTTTGATGGATTTTTTTCTTCTTCTTTCTTCAGGAACAGAGATGTGTGGCATGAAATATAATCTACTTATTCTTAAATTTGGCTCCACATCTTATTATGATTTTTAGAAAGGAAGATAAACATTCTGAAAATATATAAAATATTGCATTTGTAATAGGTGATTATTGTAGAATGAGTTTTGTATGATGGACACATATGCGTACAACAAAATTTTGCCCCAACATGTTGATTTTCTGTGAGATACTTAACAAAACTTAGCTATCCTAACTTAACTATTAGGAGCCTTGATGGTGCAGTGGTTAAAGTGCAGTACTGTAGTAAAGCAGTACGTCTGCTGTCTGCCGGTTCAAATCTCACCAGGCTCAAGGTTGACTCAGCCTTACATCCTTCTGAGGTGGGTAAAATGAGGACCCAGATTGTTGGTGGCAATATGCTGATTTTGTAAACAGCTTAGAGAGGGCTGGAAAGCACTATAAAGTGGTATATAAATCTAAGTGCTATTGCTATCCCATGTGATCATCATCCATTTTTTTGCCCAGCATATTTTTGGCAATTGCAGCTTCTGTAATAGATATTCTAAGTATTCTCTGAAGAGGAGAAACTGAGCTTGATATATGGAAAATGTTGCTTTATATTTTATATGAAATTACAAGGGATCATTTTATACAGACAGCTTGTTCATAGACCCTTGAGAGATTTGTTACAGTTTGGTGATTGACCACTTACTGTATAAAAAATGTGGATGGTTGCCCAAAAGCTATAAAGAAAAGTACTGCGGAAAGTGCAGTTCTTCCCAATTATAGTATGTTATCTTGGAAATGAAGCCAATTTGATTCTTCCCAGCTGATAAAAAGCTAAATTATTGGTGATGGTGTTTTAGGTGTCTGCAAACTATTTGTTCCATTCCTTTCTAAATATATTTAATTTTCTGTGGAATTTCTTTAAGTTTTAGATGAAATGTGTAATTTAAAAAGTGTGACCTCATAATAATATTTTATATCATAATCAGTATGCTAATTGGTTTATTCTTCTCCTGAACAAACTTAGTATAAAGAAATTGTTTCATTCTCCCATAAAGATTTATATGAAAACATCTTGATATTTTGATCTAGAGAAATGCTGAAATAGATAATTTTGACTAGTATAGGTTTGGGTTTTTTTTATTTTCAGTGTGTAAAGAATGTATCCAAGTTTCTCAGTAAGGAAACCTACTGTATGCTTTGGAAGTGGGAATTTTAGTAGATTTATTTCATCGCATGAGATGGAAACTGGCTTTTCTATCATTAATTATAATTTTATTCAAGTATTCCACGCACAAGCACCTCAGTATTTTGTTGATGATGAGGAATTATCATTGGCCATATTAATTAGCAATTATGGTAGTTCTTCAGCATGACTTGAAAGCATCAGATAGTGTTCAGTAGAATTATAAAAAAGCTATATCCCTAAGGGTAAAAAAAAAGTTTTTAAAAATATGTAGTAAAAAAAAAAATCTTAATTCTACTCCCATTGTAACAATGTGGATATTTACCTCCACTTCCCTTTTATCATTTTTTTGTTCTACCTCGAGATTTTTTTTACACCTGCAGTCTGTTTCTCCAGGGGTGGATCTTGATCAGGCCAGAAAAGCAGAAGAACAGCAAATGTTGCAGGATGCCCGACAATGGCTAAATAGAAGGAAAATTGAAGAGAGAAAGCACCCTCGAACAGGGGCTACTGCTCTCCACGTAGCTGCAGCTAAAGGCTACTGTGAGGTGATGAGGTACTGATCTCTTTTCATTGTTTGCTGTACTAAACTGTGGGAATTACAGAAGAAAGAGTTACATGGCTGGGTTCAAATATACTATGAGCCGTAATGTAATTGGTTAGGTTTTAGCTTATTTTGACATTTACTTACATGATTTATATGGTTGCTCATCTCATAACAGTGACTCTGGATAGGATTCAAGATTGAAAACAACAATAGCATATTGACATCTAAGCTTGAAATCACAGATCATTAAAAACCACCTCAATAGCAGACTTCATACAACCAAATCATGGCCCAAATGCCTGGGAAAACAAACGGGTTTTCAGAACCGTTCCAAATGCTTACAGGACTAGAATTCCAGAGAGGTGCTGTTGTACAGGGCAGGTACTTCCACAGAGAAACTACTATAATATGACACTCATTGATGAAAGAAACCCACAACATCCCCTCACCTAGTGAAGCAGACAGAAACTCTGGGAAATGTAGATAAACATTAGCAAAATATTAAAACCCAGATATTGTGTTAGAATTGTGTAAGATTGTTATGAACTAGTGGGATGGCACCCCTAATGCTCCTCCCCTGTTACTGTCTTTCTGTTTTAATATTTAGTTCTATAATTTTAAATACTTTTAATAATTATTAGATAATGACTTTAGATAATGATTGTTCTTCATTTCTCTTGTTTTACTGGATTGTTGTATGCTGCCCAAAGTTGCTTGTGAAATGGGAAGCTGTATAAAATTCATTAATAAATAAAATTTCTGATTGGCATTTTCCACTTCCTACCTTGATTTCTCCAAAGAAAGTGGAAATAATGGTGTTGTTTGTGACGTGGGCTAGCCTTCCCTATTTATTTAGCATATGGCATATCCTATATGGACTGGCAATATATATTAACATTAATATATAAATGTTAAAAAGATCTGTGTTCAAAATCCAATGTCTAGGCACGTGATGGCGAACCTATGGCACGGGTGCCACAGGTGGCACGCAGCGCCATCTTGCTGGGCATACAAGCTGCCGGCCAACTTATCTCCAGCTGAACATGCACATACGATTGTGCATGCAAGCATGCACAATTGCAGAGACCCAGCTGATCTTTGGGCCTCCACAGTGCATGTGCACGATTTCAGCAGGAAATTCAGCTGGTCTTCGGAGCTCTCCTGTGCACGTACACGTAATTGCTCGTGTGTGCGTGAGTGCCTGTGTGCAGCGCGCATGCATTGCACGTGCAAAAGCTACATGCATACGCAGATGGTGCAGTTGCACATGCAGCACATGTGGAGGAACCGCACACAAGTGCGGATGGCATGCGCAAAGCACGTACTTTTCGGCACTCAGTAAGTAAAAGGTTCACCATCACTGGTCTAGGCCATCTAACCATTGAAATGCAGCATCATTTACACTTTAAAAAAATCGGATATTGGACCAGAATATGCCCTCAGCTTACATACAGCCTGCCCTGTAAGAATGAGAGAGGCACTGAGTTTCACTTTTTTATTTTCTTGATTTTATGAAGTTAACTTTGACTTCTATTTTGGGTGGTATTTCTTTTTTAAATGTATTGGTTATAACCAAGGTAAAAAAATTGACAGATATTCAAGTACAATACAGTAATGGTGAATAGTTGTCTGACTCTCTTTTTAAATGGCATAGAAAGCTACATCAAACTTAGTAAATAAAAATTAGAGTTCTACTTGTAGGATAGAGGCTTACCCACACAATACAGTGATTTTTGCTATATAGAGATAAGATTTGCTTGTTTTATCAACTTCAGAGGAAAATATCAGTTAATTTGCGTGTAACATTTGCCTGCTTTTTTGCTACTGTTCTAGGATTTGTCACATTCTGCAAACCAGAAATGGCATTATTGGAAGCACCAGTATTTGACAAACTTTATTGAACAACACATTTCCTTTGTTCATTGAGTGCTTGTTTTTTGGGAAGCAGAACTTTTTGATCTCAGTTTTTGAAAGCTTGCTTTCTGTATTTACCAGGGCTGTGTGAACCATTTTATACTAATACATGTTTATTCCTTATTTTTATTCCTTTATTACTTCCATTCAGGAAATGTCATATGTTTTATATTTGAACCTTTTGTAGACCTAGAATGATTCCATTGACTTTTCAGAGACATCAGTACTAAGAGATCTTGGAATCTCTGAAATGTATTATTTTTATTGTGCCTTGTAAGAGATTTTGCAGTGACAAGGAAGGGCGCTGAGTTCTAGCTCTTTACAACAATTCTTCCTAGGCTAATTTACTTGATTTTAGATTCTTTTGAAACTAATGGGATAGCAGTTATGACTTGATTTATGCAGTACTGATGTCATTTGGAACTGACCTCCAGTTGAAGCAATGCTGCAATTGTATATGTGTCCTGTACCATTTATTAAGTTCATTAATATATGCATGTAGGCCATTTTTGGGGTAGTAGTAAGAAAGTAACATTAACTGTCACTTGAAACAGAACGTTGCAATAACTTGTCTAATCCTTCCATCTGTCAGTGTTGGAGAGCAACTGTCCCAGTCGGGAGGGGATATCAAATGGAGAGTTAGCATTGACTTCTTACATAAATACAAGACAGCAAGGTCTTGACCCCCTTTGAGCCTTATCTAGTCTTTGAGCCTTATCTAGTCTTTCCCAGATGAACCTGCCAGTCTGGGAAGATTCCTATGAACTTGGCATAGAGCAATAAAGTAGCTAGTTTAAACTCTACATGTGCGCTAGTTTAAACTCTACAACTTCAAAACAATGCCTCCCACCCTCCACCGCTTGCAGGCTACCCAAAAGGATTTGTGATGGAATGTAGTCTGGATTGCCAGAAGAGTGTGGCTGCTTTCCAGAGGGCAAAGAAGTGGAAGAGCTTGGAAGTTTATTTGACATGGTTAAAATGACTTCTCCCTAGCTATTTCCAGGGTATATCTGTAGTTATGCAAATAGTAGCTTGAGGCTGGCAAGATCCCATTCTATAGGTGAAGAACAATAAAGGAAACTACTCTTAAATAATTCCACATGTCATTCTTGGTTCCTGGGGCCTGGCAGGATTGATAGTAATATCACTCTCTCCATACCAAAGACATTCACTACTTGAACCTAAAGCTTCTCCCTCCATGGCTGATTAACAATATGTGGACCTAGATCAGACATGGCAGAATTCATTCACAGAGGATGCTCTTCATTTTATCAAGTTCCCAGAATTAGACAAATCTTAGATGTTATCACAAGATGCTGTCTCTTCAGAGGCCAGCCAGTCAGCCAGTGTTTAGCTATAATAATTTTATCAATAAAGTGCTTAGAAGTCTCAGTGGCCAATGCTAAGCTCTTTTGGCCCATTTGTATCCAAAAGTGACAATGCGGCTGGATGGCATTCTACTAATACAGTAGATGCCAAGAAGCACCAACTTTTTGCTACACTTATCATCATAGTTTAGATCAGATATGCGCTTACTGTATACCATGGCCAATTGTGTTTGTTATTTGTTTTCTGCAGCATTACTTTATACGCTCCTTCTTTTGATTTGTCTCCCAAAGATTAGGAGATGGAAAGAGGCCCCTTGAGAATTATCCTATCTAGTATCTTCATCATGCCTATATTGCAATGCTTAGTTATGTGCTCAATAGAATTGTCTGTTAAATTGCCTGTTCATTTCCTAAGCACCCTCTGAAAGTCAAGTGGGCCATTTGAATGGTCCCGGAAGAGTTTGGTGGGACTACCAAATCATGATTACAAGAAAGTAATCTGATGATGACAATGGGTTTCCTTTAATACCATCTGAATTATCAGAACCACATTAGCTTTGAGTTCAAGACTAGATCCAGAATATGAGAATCAGTCCTGTTGTGATCTGAATTGATTTTAGACGCATGGTTTTCATGGTGGACATGAAATCCTAAACTGCTTCTGACTCATCCCCAGGTTATGCTATGAAAGACTTGATCCAGAAAAAGGAACAACTAGAGATAAAACATTTGCAAGTCTTAGATTTAATTTCAGACATGGCTGGAGATGATGTCTGAATATATCTGTGCTGAACTGCAGTTAGATTAGACCATGGTGGGCTAAATAATTCTGTCATATAAGAATAATTTACGATAATTTTAAATGCTGTTGTGCAGAAGTTAATCTACAAGATAATGCCACTGCTTCAGCTTTGGCTCATTGTTCTGAGATTTGCTTCTGTTTCTCTAAAGCATTTCCTAAAAATCTGTTTGTGCTCTTTTTTAACCAGATTCTTCAATTCCATCTGTAAGGTCGATCATTAATTACCATCATCGTTAGAAAGAAGCTGTTTCATCCTTTACCTTAAACTTGATTTCTTTTTTACCATTTAGAGCTGTCTCTACTTGATTGCATTAATCTCTATCATGGGATAAGCTTCATTCGCAAAGCCACTGCATACTGCTTACAGTGTCTACTAACTTACAAGACTGAATTGCTGCCATCTTTACTATTTTTTCCTTAGACTCTTGATCCAAGCTGGGTTTAATGTAAATGTTCAGGACAATGATGGATGGACACCACTCCATGCTGCTGCACACTGGGGGGTGAAAGAAGCTTGCACTATCTTGGCTGAAGCACTCTGTGATATGGACATCAGGAACAAACTGGTTAGTGAGTCCTAGACTAGCAATATATCATAAATACTCCCAGAGAAAAAATAAGGGTTTTTAAAAGAAATATTGACTACGTGAGCTAAACAAGCTTTAAGATTAATGTATGCTATTATTTGTGGCTCAGCATTACTCAACAGTTAAATGATTGCATTATGTAC
>JANHFJ010008770.1:388158-398722 GCA_032468195.1 Cerberus rynchops
TTTTACTGGCTGTTAACCGCCCCGAGTCCTTAGGGAGAGTGGGGCGGTATATAAATCCGATAAAATAAATAAATAAAATAAATTAGGAGTACCAAAGCAGATTTTAAAGCAGCTAATTTATCTGACAATAAAAATGCCTCTGGACAGGGCCATCAATTCTCTGAAAAGTTCTGATTTGGTTTTTTTTATTGATACTCTTGTGAATAGTCTGGTTAACAAAGATAATTTGGAAGTCATCAGCAATTTTTTTGGGTTACTTGGGAGCTTTATTTCCTACTTACTAAGACACAAATGCACACAATAGATTGTCATCTGCTTGTGACAGGGGTTGTAGCTAATGAGAATTTCAGAGTTGGTTTATACATTTTTATGAAAAGAAAAATCAGCTAGTGATACACTAATCTGTAGACTACTGAAATTTTAGTTGTGATTAACTTTACCTGGGCTGCATCATAGGGCAACAATTTTCGAACCAGTATACCTCCATGAGCAAACTTGGGTGGTTTTCATTTTCAACATTCCATGACTATTTCCTAGCCAGACTCACTATCCTTCACTCCCTTCCCCACCCAGCAGCAATGAATTGACTCATTGCGTGGCTGTTAAAGAAGAACCAACTTTAAGATGCAAGGAGAAAGGATTGGATATTTTTATTGCTTTCTGTACCCCTTCTCTGCAACACAAACATACACTGTATCACTGGTTAAAAAAAAAAAATACCATCACCACCAAGAGGAGTGGTTGTGGTGTTATGGTCAAGAAATGACTCCAAATATTGAGATGCAGCAAGGAAGAGAGAGATAAAGGATGAAAAGGTCAGAATCACAAGGAAAAGTACAGAGTAAGGATGCAAGAAAAGATGGAGGAGGAAAGGGAAGATCAACTCAACAAATACTAATTACTGCAGGATTTCATCAATATGACAATACTCGCCTTCAACAAGGCCTCAACATGGAAAGAGTGAGACAAAATGCCTGACTTGCGTAATGTAATATTTTTGTTGATATTGGCATCATTGGCCAAAGTGTCTGTCACTGTCATTCCCTGGAGAAACTGCCAGTTTCTACTGTATGTAGGGAAAAGTCAGGATAGATAACTGGCATTCTTTGTCTTACGAACTCCTCAATTAATGTAGCAGTGATAAACCTATTGTCTTGTTACTCATCTTTCTTCTTTAACAAAAAGATATTTTCTTTTTTAATTTAAAAACCCAAACAGTATCAATCCGCCATGGTCATTCTGTTTCTGCGTTGAAGTAAGGAAATATCTCCAAAAGGATAACCTAATGGGGCTTGTCTAGCATACTGCTAAAGCTCTTGTGTGTTTGATAGTTTGTAACCTGTAATTGGGCAAAACGGTGCATTATATGATGAGTTTTTGAATTGGCATATCGCAAGTGGGCTATGTTATAGAATGCATCCAAAATCTGGGATTCCATGTCTTCAGTGACTTTGAAATTTGGCAAAGTTTGTTAGTGCTACTATGTTGCTATACTGCCTGGGTCAGCTGAGATCACGTGATCAGGAATTCCAACAGGCTCTGCCAGCGGAAAATCAATGGGGAAGCTGGGAGGAAGTCACTACCTCTCCCACTGGTTTTTTTGCCCATTTGGAGTCATTCTGTTTCTCTAGGCAAGGAAATATCTCTGAAATTATGACACAATGGGTCATAGCTTGTCTGTTTAATATTAAGATCAGCACAGGTATAATCTTTAATGTTGCATAATTTTATGCAATGCAGTTTCATTGTTTAATGTATGCCAATTAGTGTACATTCAAAGTGACAGTAAAGTTATTCTAATTCTAAGTCTAACCATGGATTAATATGGAGAAATTGTCACAGAAAAAGGAAATATTGGAAATAGGATTAGGAATATTGTATCTGCTCTAGTTTACCTGATACAATATATTTTTTTTATACTACTGTACTACTGTACCATTTTTATTGGTGGTAACAGTATGTGATATTTTGACATCCCAGTATGTCTAATCGCCATACATTTCCAGCTCCATACTTAAATCTGGCTATATGATAAAGAATACATGGTAAAATATAAGGTAGTTTGGCAACTAGTACAAGCTAAAATACATGAAAAGCATTTCTAAGAAAAAAGAGTTAACCTTGAAGTTTTTGCCACTTCTTGTTAAGTAGTTTTGCATATTTTTAAATTTGTTTTTCACAAAATACTTTTAATGTTGTTTTTCATAAAAACATCTTTTTCTAAAGAAATTCCAAATCCAGAATAAATGTTTGCTTTTGTTGTACATACCTTTAGGGTCAAACACCGTTTGATGTTGCTGATGAGGGATTGGTTGAACACTTAGAGATGTTGCAGAAGAAACAGAATATGGTAGGTTTTGGGTACCCCTCTTAATCAAATAATTTTTGTGCATATTCTTCTTACGATTTCTTAGGTAGTGGAATGCAATGAAGTCTGTGTTTTGTGATAGTTACATATGAAAGTATAAGTTTTGACTGAAGTCATTTAAAAATGTAAAAATAATATAGGTAAAATTACTTTTTTGACTGACTATGTGCCATCAAGTCATTTTTCTTAGTGACCACAAGGATAGATATTTTCCAGTGCAATCTATCCCTAACCTTCAGATCTTCCAATAGTGCACTCATCACCACTTTAACTGAGTCCATCCACTTTACTACTAGTAATCCTCTTTTCATTCCTTCCGCCTTTCCTAGCAATAGAGCCTTCTGTGGGGAACTCGTTCTCCACATAATATGTTACAAGTAGGATAATCTGAGCCTGATCATTGGTACTCAAGTGATAATTCTGTCTCGATTTGTTCAATGATTCATTTGTTTGTTTTCTTGGCCGTCCACAGTATTCTCAGGAGTCTTCTCTGACACCAAACTTAAAAGCCTCAGTTCTTTTCCTGCCCCTCCTCTTTGAAGTTCACTTTTCATTTCCATAGAGAGTCATAGGGAATGGACTCATCACAGTATTTGAATATTTTTTCATGGCTGCTATAAAAGGAGATGAATGTGTCACAGTGGCATCGGGTCACATATTGTGATTTTTTTCCCCTTCGCTAAATCGGGTGTGGGCGTGGCCAGCACGTGACACATCCAGACCATGGGCCATGAGTTTGACACCCCTGTCCTATACCACTTCAGACCAATGGTTGTCCAATCTCTTACAAACCTCCAGTGTTGCAGCATTCAGAACTTCTAGAGGCTAATTGTTCCACTGATTAATTGTTCAAACTATCAGGAAATTTTCCTTAGTTCTAAGTTGGTTCTTTCCTTGATTAGTTTCCATCCATTGCCTCTTGCCCTACCTTGGTGCTTTGAAGAATATTCTATCTTTAGATGATTTGGAGAATATTAGTACTTTCGTTTCATG
Organism: Cerberus rynchops; assembly: GCA_032468195.1. NCBI lineage: Eukaryota > Metazoa > Chordata > Lepidosauria > Squamata > Homalopsidae > Cerberus > Cerberus rynchops. Next base: position 391,520 of record JANHFJ010008770.1, read on the forward strand.
TTTCAAAAACAGATTATTATGAGGTACTGGGGTTGGGCTAGAACTGCTTTGATGTTTTTGTTGTGAAAAACTTTGTAACTCAGTATGGTCACTTCATATATGTATGACAGTTTTAGATATTTCTCATAATAAATTTTCACTACCTTAAACAAAAAGGAAGGAAGTGCTTAAAAGAGTTGCAATTCTGCCATTTGCCTATACTGACATGCTAGATAATAAGAACAGTAACAGCTTATTAATACGTTTTTCCAATTACATTTTTGACAGCTGCGTAGTGAAGAATCAAACAAATTAATTGAAGCTGATATGAATGGTAAAGTTCAAAGTGGACTTTTCAAAAAGTAAGATTCTCTGTCCAAAATGTTTTTTGTGTTTATTGTGAAATTTGATGTTAAATTAATGGGGTGGAAGAAGCGAGCGTTAGAGGTTAAAGTATAAGACTAGAATTCAAGAAACTTGATTCTGTTCCCCATCCAAGTGTGGATCTCACTAAGTGGGTTTGGGTCAGTCATTATTTCTTAGCTCAGCCAAATAGTTTTTAAGAGGAATAAATTATGAGGGAATCCCCGTTTGTGATGCCTTGACTTCCCTGCAAAATAGTAGAATATAAATACTATAAATTGGTATAGTTTGAACTTCTAAAGTTGAAGTGCTTAAACAGGATTTTTTTGTTTGAAGTTATGCTTAATTTTTAATACTGTTTTATCAAAAAAAATATTCTGTCTCCAGGCCTAGAACTGCTCATAATCTGTGCTAATGGAATTCAATTCTCTGCTGATGTGATTCTGAAGAAACTGGCTAACTTCTTTTTAAAAACCAATTTTCCCTTCAAGTAGCTTTCTCTTCCTGTCCCATTATATTCATAAAAACTATAAACTTGTGATACTGAAATGAGGGCCATAAATTTTAAGAAGTCAACTAGTCAATCACTCTAGTTTTCTGCAGAATTGATTTAATTGGGGCAATCTTACATTTTCAATTTTTAATAACACATTTAATTACTTTTATTTTTGTTGTTGTTGTTCTAAAATACTTTCCTTGTTTTTTATCTCAGCAAAGAAAAGATTATATATGAAGCAGATACTTTGAAATCATTAGAGACTGAAGAAGAGAGCAAGGAATCTAGTAGTTCCAGTTCTGAGGAAGAGGAAGAAGCTGAAGTTTCAGAGTCTGATACTGAAAAGGAGGCAGGTAATATATTTATTTATTTATTTGTTTGTTTACTTACTTACTACTTACTTACTTAAATGAATAAGTAAAGTAATATATTTAAAACAGATATTATTTTCCTTCTTTTTTGAGCAAGAGAGTGCTATGAAGCTGCACTGTTGAAGTCATTTTCAGAAGTTTTATGTAAGCCTACAGCTTTAAATAGTCAGTTCAAATACAGAGTGTTGCTGGTAAAGGTTGGTAACAATATCTTGCAATGTGAAATCCCTGTTTTTAAAATTCCAGACAGTTTAAGCCACCCCATCTCCCAGTTTCTACTTTTCTGAGCCTACCAATGGCATTCCATTGCCATTAAGTAAATTTAAACCTGTTTGCTCCTCTTTGAGAGGTTTTCTTTTTTCTTATGACAGTAACCTAGTTACACTTAGTCCACTTAGTTAGTAATCTAGTCTACTCTGTGCATTGGCAATTCTGCCTCAATACAATCACATTAACAGATGCTGGTGGGGGTTTCTTTTCTGAGCTTGCGGTTTAGCTTCTGAATGTTTCGCTAGATGACATCCTCAGTGGGGCTTTGATTGAAGCATCTTGTTTCAGTTCTTCTCTGCTTTTATTGATCTCATGTGGTGATGTGGTTGGGGGTCATGTGACCGGTTGGTTGCTTGATTGGTACGGCTCCTTATGGGTTCATAGTCAATATGTTTATTAATAGATCTGTTGGTTGAATACCAGGCTTCGATAAATTTGCACGCATGGCATGTGTTAGCATGGCACACAAATTTATCAAAGCCTGGTATTCAACTCACAAATCTATCAACCAACATGTCAACTTGGAGCCAGCCTGCGAATCCATAAGGAGCAGCATCAATTGTTAGTTACCGTATTTTTCAGAGTATAAGACGCACCGGAGTATAAGATGCACCTAGATTTTAGAAGAGGAAAACAAGAAAAAAAGTTTTTGGCCTCCGCGTGTCTTATATTCCCTCTCCCTAACCCCCAGAGGCATTTTTCAGGATGACTTCCCTCTCCCTAACCCCCAGAGGCATTTTTCATTCTCCAGAAGCCTCCGCGTGGCTCGATTTTGCCAAAAAATGGCCCATTTTTTGCCTTTCCCTTTTGACTGCAAAATGCCTCTGGGCGCTGGGGAGGGGGAATACAAGACACGCAGGGGGTTGGGAGGCCAAAAATGGTCCAGTTTTGGTGAAAATGGGACGCATGGGTGAGGGCTCAGGAAGTCAAAAAGGGCTGTATTCGATGTATAAGATGCACCACAATTTTGGGGGGGGAGTGCATCTTATAAACCAAAAAATGTGGTAGTTAGTTTATTTTATTGTCATTGCAATTGAGCAACCAACCAACAATGGCATCGACTATCTCTTTACCTAGTGACCTTCACACATAATGACCAACCAGTCACATGGCATGACCAGCCAGACACACAATCCACTGACCGCATGACCACATGAGATTAATAAAATCAGAGAAGAACTGAAATAAGATGCTTCAACCGAAGCCCCACTGAGGGTGTCACCTAGTCTGGTGATGAAACGTTCAGAAGCTAAACAGCAAGCTTGGAGAACAAATCACCCACCAGCATCTACCACCTGAGCTACAAATATTTTCAATCATTTCACATTTACAGGGTCAAGAATCCACATCTATGGCATACAAATGATTGTGAAACTTCACAAGATTTTGCAGTTTGAATGCAGAAAAAGCTGTTCCAAGTATGAAAGAGGGTGCTTTCTGCTTTGGAAGTTTTTTTAAATTTAAATGCCTGAAACAGCAATTTAATAGAAGTTCATTTTTGGAATGATTTTATACATCCCTTCAAAGTCCCCATCCACTTTCTTCAAGATGTACCTGGCATTTCGTGATTCATTAATAAGGAGAGCATTGATGACAATGCTTCATTGCATCCCTAGCCTCTTCTCCTTTGATAGGCAGATAGCAAGTAATGCTCAAATCTTTTGAACAGTCACAATTAAACATACTTCTTCACATAGTAAATGACTGCTTACAGCAGTGGGATTTTTTTTCTGAAAAATTACTTAGCTTCCTTTGCTTTTCTCAGATACATTAGCAGTTTTTGAATGCTCATGGTGGTGCTGCATAAATTTAGGAGACCTCTAATTGCATATTTATCTAGGTTAAAAATTGGAAGACTGCACAAGATATATTGCTGCAGTGCAGTATTATATTAGGATTTTGTACTACTAATTGTAGCATCAAAACAAGTAATTACTCAGAATACAGAATTAATGGCAAAACCTTTGGTATGGATATACATAATTTATCAGTTCCATCTCTGAACTCTTAATTTGCATATGCCTAAACTTGGGAAGTGTTGGTGCTATTTGTCACCTTGGAAAATTATTTGCTTTTATAGAAGTACTGTAGATAAAATAGTCAAGAAGTTATTATTTTAATGAACTGTAAATTTCACTTAATTTTTTTTAACCTTGCTTTAAGTAGTATCTGGCTGGCCAATATTTATTGTTGATACCAACTTTCAGATATACAGCATTATAAATGCATGCATGCCAGAATTTCTTGCAGCTTCATACTGGGCATTCTTCACATGCATCTTCTGAAACAGTACTTTTAGTATGAAGGCCTTAATATGTTTGGTGTGCCGTGCAGTTTGATTTTTTGTGGGGGTAAGTAGGCAGGAAGATGTATGCATACCCGACTCTATTTAGGCACTTTTGCCTTCACCTCTTATCTCAGGATGATCTGAAGCCTTCTGCATTCCCAGAAAGTTGTGCCTGACAATGTTCTTACCATTTATTGCCATCTTATAAAATATAAAAAAAATTGAACTTAATTCTTCCTTAGTACTTGATGTTTACCTCTTTCTAAAGGCCTGGTGAAAATATCTTTTAAAGATAGAGTTCAATCTGAAATAGACCAAAGTACAAGGCCCACAAAAAAAATTGCCTTTCATTCATGTATAAGTCTCAGAACCAGTTTGAAATGATATTTTTTTATCATAAATTAAAGCACAGCAATTCTATGATGATTCAGTCCTGGCCTAGATGAAAGTAGTGTTGCATTTATTTACATTTGGGGTCAAAGGTCTTCAGACTGAATGAATGAATGTATTAGTTCCTTGACTTTTGTAGCTCTTTCTAAAATAATGTGTGGGAAATCAGTAGGTATTTTAGAAAATTACTGGTCCACAGTGGCAACAGTTTGTTCAGATTATAGGACCATTGCCTTTTAAATATATATTGATTAACATATAGTAGCTCAAATGGGCATATAAGTTTAAAACTGCAGCATTTCAAAAGAATGGGACTAGAATGCCCAGAACACATCGTTCAGTTAAATCTAGAATGATTGTAGAAAGACTGCAGATCTTTCATCCTCTGCCTCCCATCTTCTTAGAGAGCAAAGAAGAGTCTATTGCAAACCATTCCAATAATGAATCCAGAATTTTCATCTCAGAACAAATACCACCCCCAGAACATAACACTTTTACTATGGCGCCTGCTAGAAAAGTAAGTAGACCATGACTTAAGGTAAGGGGTTAGAGGTTAAATTTAAAGTTCTATCCTATGAAGAATGACGTCTTAAATCCTATTATTAAATGGAACTTACTTTGCTTAAACATTCAAAGAATGAATCTACGTTCTATTTTGAAAAAGCATAGTTAAAAACCTGTTACAGTACTGCGGTAGATAACCATCAAGAACTGTTTTTGAGTTGATCTACATATTTGACATTATTTGTTTGGTTTTGAACCAAAACAGTTGTTTCCTATTCTTCTACAGTTTAATCAGCAACATAATACCAGAAAAAAAATGTAGTATATATTATGCTTATTTTGTATACGCTTAATTTTATACAAAAATATCAGACTGCAGGGGGTTTTTTTGAAAAAAAAAACCCACCCTGGTCTTAAATGGGTTCATGTCCTCAATGGTGTTAAATTCAGTATTTGTTCATGTGTTGCATCTGAAAAAATCAAACTCCCTAGGTCAAAAATATGTTTTTGCTTAGTAAGGTATAAATGTAGCTCTCTTCATCATTTCTATTTAAGAATTTTATGCAATAGTATAAACAATACAAATATAAGAAAAAAAAAGGTAAACAAAAATGATATATAATGAAAAGAAAAAAATAAAAATAAAGAAGCAGCATCTAATCTCCTTTTACAACAGTTATAAATAAATTTATCATGTATTTTACCTCTCTAAAGTTACATTATGATTCCCTTCTTTCCACATTTCACTTTTTCTAACCATGAGATCCATAAATCACCAATTCATTTTTTTCATTTTCAGCAGAAAGTCCATAAAGAGTTTCCAGTCAGTAATAAATGTACCTGTTATCTAAAGTATTTTCATCACAGTTGAGTTTCTATTGAGTAAAGTACGTGCCCAGTCAAATTGGGACAATTGACCTCCCCTGACAGTGCAGTTGTTTTTATATTATGTACAACTGAAAGCACTGTAATCAAGACGTGGTTTCTGCAAATGTTCATATAGGAGAATATTGATAATCCTTTGAATTGTAACTATCTTACAGTTGGCACTGCATTATACATTGCAAAAGACATTCTGAGGGAGCTACTATGTTAGAACAGCACAGACATAGAATTGAACATGTTAATATTTATTTTTCAATAAAACAGAAAGTAACCCAGTTGTTAAGTAAATCTGGCTTCTCTATTGACTTTGCTGGTCAGAAGGTCACAAAAATGGATCACATTACTTTTGGACACAGCTATGGTCATAAATATGAATCGGTTGCCAAGCATCCTAATTTTGATCACATGATCATGGTGATGCTGCAAAGGTCATAACTGAGAAACAGTCATAAGTCACATTTTTCAGTGTGCTGTTGTAACTTTGAACGGTCACTAAACGCTGTTGTAAGTCAAGGACTATCTGTATTTTCTTATGTTCTTCACCTGCTTCCAGTGTCTACTATGCACTATTTTGTTTTATTTTAACTTTGGATGATGATATTTCTTTCCAAATATTTTAATTAACTTTCTTACCAATTATCGTCAGAGTCTACATCTTTTTGTGATTTGTACTCTAGATTCTAGTCTTGGAAAAACTAAGAATACTTTGTTTCTTTTTCAAATGCTGACTTCTATTTAGAGATTGACTTAAGCATGCAAATTCAGCAATCTACTATATCGATTGGAGTTGGACAGTCAATATATTTAAAATAGTGACAACACTACTACTACAACTACTACTACTAATATATCACATAGGATTTGGGATCAGCTCAGATATAAAATATGGCTTACCATGTAACATCTAAAAACTATTAGACAAATTAATTTAAGCACTCCAATTGGCATGTGGCTATTTAGATACTAATTGGATTGCACTATAAATTAATTTAGTGTCTCTGATTTATTTAGGTGATGTTGAAATGCTTGGTAGGGGTTGAACTTTTAGCTTAGATTGAACTGTCTGTTGGAACCTAACCATTGTTTATAGTGCCTCTGCTATGTATATTATAACTTGCTTTGAATGACTTTCACTTCTAAACAAAAAAAATCACAGTAATATGTTTAAACGAGTTGGTGTGGGTGTATGTGTGGGTGGGGAGCACAAACACAAATTTACAAATGCAGGTATGATATTTTCTATAAATTTAATTAGAAAATATACTTTGATACCATTGTCTTGGCATTTAATATGCAATTAGTTTTGTCATTCGGTAGAATGGCTTATCCTACAGAACATATGTGTCTTTCTCAAGCCAACGTGCACTCTAGAGCTCCCCTTTGCGGTAAATTTAAAACATGTATAAGGTAGAAAGGGGTCATTTGAGTTGCACAAGAGGAGACAAACTCTTAGAGTGAAAAGGGCCGTTTAAGCCATTGAATTTAAGCTGTTGTTTAGTGCAGGGATTCAAGTGAAACATGGCTGGCTAAAGACTGCTTAAAGACATATAGGGAAAGGAACTGCTACCTCTCTGAGTCATTGCTCACTATTGACACTGTCATAGTGTTGGAATGAGGTAACTGAGGGTTTTCCAATTATGTCCTCAAGCCACTCTCTC